>JACSZP010026996.1:0-17420 GCA_016161895.1 Pinna nobilis
CACATAACGGTGTAAATCCCCTCGAAAAACACGCCAAATACCCCAAACAGCTTTTAAATAGCTTTGTTGCTAGGCTCCGCTGACTGTTTAGTGCAGTTGATGTTATAATATTCGCAGAATTTTGACATACAACGACTTTAATAATTGTCGTTTAAAAAAACAGTATAAACCTTTAGCTCGATGGACGCGCATTCGAAACCACGTTATGACAAATCTTAGTTTTTGTGCTTTAAGTGTTCTACTTGTTTTCGTCTCTTCCATAAAAAAATTTTGTCTTTAGGGGTCTTTAGCAATCCAACGTTGTATATCCCTCTTCAAATATTCCCTGATAAGAACCGTCTTAGTATACACTACAAATTATTTACTAAAATTCGGGAAATGTCTTAATGAAAAAAAGCATTCTTTCTTCTTATTTTTATTTTACCGAGATTATGTTTACATAAAGGAATGGTTCAACAAGTAAGTGATAAAGGCTAAACAAAAGAATATAGTTCTGAAGTGTTTGTTTTCAAATTCCAACGAAACAGACTGATGTCTCTGATAATTCCTGTTTGACATCAAAATGTCTACACATACTCACTGAAAAGTAAACGTTTTAAGTTCTATCACATTTTTCTTTGATATTTTTATAGATCCAATTTCAAATAACAAGAGATGCCCAATTGATTAATTATAGCTTCTTATAAGATTTAGTAAAGTATTTTACCTCCCGTTCTATAGTAAACACATAGAAACTAAAAATAGGCTAACAACAAAATACTGCACAATCCTCTAACATAATAATCATATTTTGGTTGAACGGTCAAACTCCATCCCGTTTAAGACAGTCATTCCTCGACCTTTGACCTGTGTCATCCCTGGTCACGTCTGGCGTATATAAGTCTCTCGTCTTCCGTTTTTCTCCACTGTGGGTCATTTTGCGGAACAGTCAGGCAACGGGGATCATTTACTCATCACATTAGAGCAAGGATGTTTAAGGAACTCTTTCTGTTGACGGTGCTTTTGGGATATGCCTGTAAGTTATACCGTTTTCTCTTATGTCCGTTTATACCATGTATTCATTTCATTTCATTTCATTTATACTCTTGGAAAACGAGATTGATACATAAAGAAAACTACTAAGACGTTGATAAAAATGTGTATCATTAGTATAATTATTATCGTCATCATTACTGGAAGTCTTAAGCATCATCAATATTTGCATTTTTATTCATTACATTTATCATTTTCAATTATCCTTTGCGTTATTAAATCGCTTATATTTTTACTGCTTTAACATAAGTACTAAAATATTTATTATAACTATGATTTTTATTATCATTGTATTAGAAGTAATGTTAATACAGTGATAATTTGTATTACCATTTAACATTATCATATTTATTTTTATAGTTAATAACATTGTTGTTATTATCATAAATTATTTTAAAATTTTCTAACAACTTTCGAAATTAAGCACTTATCCTTGATAACTGAAGTTCTTTATATAACAATGTTTATTACGTTGTAAACATTTTGTGTTGTATAATTTGTAAAGATTAATTATCTCTTTGAAGAAATTAGAAAACCAACCATAATCTTAAAATGAGACGTTGGAATATAGGTTTTAAACGAATTTTCACTTTGTGAACATTTATGAACGACATTTAAATGAATAAGTCCTTACTTACTTTTTGTTGGAGATACCAAGTAGGCATTTCAAATTAAACAATGTTCTTCAGGGATGGGCACCATAAAAGTCAAGAATGAACTTAAGTCTGAGAATTTTCTCAACTCAAGCGATTACTGAATTCTGATTGGCCAAGAGCCTGAATTAGAAAAAATATCAGTAGCAAAGGATGTCTTACATACTTTATTTAAGAACAGGACAAAAGGGTCATGTCTTTGCTTAGATTCAAACCCATGAACTTCCGGTCTATAATTGAACAATATCCAATAGAGTTATTACCTCGAGCTGCTGAACAGCTTCGTATGTGGTGAAGAGACAAAACTCTTCATCTGAGTTCAGTATAAATGTAAACTCACCAAACAATCTTCTAAGTTGTCTGTCCCTGTCCTTCGAATGAGACGGTAAAAACCGACGCCCCGTCTCACAATAGATGTCGGCACGTCAAAAAAGTCCTCTGCTCTACGACCTTGTATGTGTCGAATTTGTCGTCCTTCACCGGCAGAAGTTGACGTCTTCATATACGTTAAAGTTTCTTGAGTGGAATGTTGAACAACAATGCTTATAACAATGACATTCTTTTGTAGATGTAAATGCCCAAATGAATTCACCGTTGATGATGTACGCTCTAATGAACGGTAGTGGTGGCGGCGGTGGTGGCAAAGGTGGAGCCGCAGCCGGAACTGGTGGTGGAATGAACTTCATGATGAACTTGCTTAACAACCCATACAGACTGTGCAAGGAAACAGAAGGCGTTAAAGCTATTCCTTGTAGAAACAGTAACATCTGCGGCATCATGTCCATTCGCCAGTATGGTTTGCCAAATCTCATGAAGTGTAGTCCAATGGGAATAGGATGTTGTTTGAAGGATTTCATGTCCTTTCAGATCAGCAAAATGATGTAAAGGTAAGGTTGCATTACAATACAAGCACTTAATTTCGCCGTATGGTATTAAAATCGTGAGTGTCTGCTGTCTGGAACTTATACTGAAAGCCAAAACAAAGTGGCAGGCCATGTATAAATATGATTTTTTTCTCCTTTTATTAAGCTTGGTTTATACTAAGTGTCTTAAAAATAAAATATATAATTTTTAAATGTTTTTAAATAATTAATCAAATAAAGTGTATAATATCAAATTACTACACGAATTAAAGTGACTTACTTCAATAAGGTCAAATAAAGTAATGGACCTTAATCCTGCGATTTCATCTTTTCAGGAGATTCCCTAGATATTGACTCCTTGTAATTATTTAGGAATCTACAACACTTATTAAAACATGTTCATTATCGGTTGCAAAATATGACAAAGAATATTTTAATTTTTAATTAGGAAAATTGTATTGCGAACGAACGTGAAACCAATGATTCGCCAAAATAAAGTTTTGCGAAAATTTATGGATTTACAGCAATAAGATATAGTTTTCCACAATTCCATAAATTTTTATAGCAATGGAGTAAAAGGACCTGTAAGATAAAAAAAATTAATATCCATTTTATAGGTTTTCGTTGTACACTCAACTTGAGGAAAAAACATTTTCTTTACACCAATCAGCATCTTCTCGCTTGCTAGGAATGCAATCTGTGTTATTTCAAAAGAGATCTCAGCAGGAGCATTAAATTCAAACGTAAGAAGACAAATTATGACGTGTTTAAACAATGCATTTTTAACCGGAAGATCCGAACCCGACGAGGATGTTACAGATAGTGATTCCACTTCAAAATCCCGAGTTACAATTTATAAGTCCGATAGGCAAATCAGCAATAGACTATCGCAATGGTGAATTAAATTGTAATTAAAAAGGTGATGTCAAAATACAGTTTTAAGAGACAGTCCGAGGGAAGGTACAAAAGTTTCATTCATTCATGTGATTTGCATGTGATTTGTGTAATGCATTATTTGTTTATTATAGTATTCATTACGGTCATATCAGGCAGACTGATTTCTAGAGGATATCTTACAAGTTCTTGTAAAACCTGATATTTGTCATCAAGTTATATCAAAACGCATAAAATCGAATACCATCGACTCCACTGCTGCGATTGTAAAACACCCCCGTTGTTTATCATTTGTAGAGAGTGATACATATAAAGAATAAGTTATCATTATAGCGACTTAAATCATTGCTGTGAATTTTCAAAACGAACAAATACGTCTTGAAATTTGAGTCATTGTACTCCTTTGCAACCTTCTTCAGTGCATAATCATCGAAATGTATAAAAAACCAGATGTACACACAAAGCACTAATGGCAGAGTGCAGAAATAGAAATGTATAACTAGTCCGTATAAAAACACTTATCAATTCCATAAGTTTTTGTAGCCTAGTAATAGTCTAATCTAAAACGGAAACACGGAAGACCGTTGCTAGGTGACAAAAAGTTTGTCAGTCCACCGTGATTTATAGCCTTAAGAACTGCTATAAATGATCATTTTTGGCATATTTATCTGTCCAATGACCACGATTTCCTGTTATACACACCATGAAGTATAGTTTGCAAAAAAAAAAACAGCAATGCATACCTTATTCTATAGTATTCTAATCTCACCGTTCCGACCATGCTTAATTTGCTTGCTGACAGTGCAGTATTATGTACCGATATAATAAAGGATTTATGATAATATATTTAACACGGGACGACTTTAAACTAAACTTGAAATTAACAACTTTGTTATTTGATCGCGCATTTTATTTCGTTGAAAATTCTTCTCAAATGGACCGAAAAAAATAACTCACCATATATCTGTAGTTTGGACTCTTTGATATTTGTCTTGTTTCATAATACCGTAATACGATGTCTAGGTCTTTATGGGCCTTAAATTTACAATCGATGTCATTATCATTCAGATGATAATTATAATCATTATCATCATCATCATTATTAATGATATTAGTATTATCATCATTATTACTTTAATTGCTATTATTATTATGTTATTATTATCATTATCATCTTTTATCTTTATAACATTTTTCTTCTCAGCATCCTTATTTTTTGGCATAATTATTATTTATTCACCGACAGATCAAATGTTATCCATGAGACTATATTCTGAATATAACATTTCACATTTTAATTTCAGAACAAATGGAATCTAGGTTTGATGCTCGATAGGCCTTGACCCCGGAGAGATCTACCGTTGCCTTGGAAATGGATCAGAGCAAACCAAAAATCAGCGAATATCTCCATGAAAACTTCAACCTGTACTTCATCCTCATCGCTAATTTTCATCAATCATTGTTCTGTCAACTGTTCTGTGTACTATTGCTGAATACAAGTGGTGGGACCCACATCATGACACGAGTGTGAATAGAATGTTGTTTTTGTCGTGAATAAAAAAACAAAAAATCACTAAATTATGTTGCGAGTTTTGTGTTTATTCTTGATTTGGTGGGTGCATATAGAAAGTAATGTTACGCGAGCCATAGGTATATTTGCAACAAGACTGACTGTTTTCGTACATATACTTAAGAATCGGATCGTAATTCTCTCGTATTCTGATCGTAAATTCTCTCGCATTCTGATCGTAAATTCTCTCATATTCTGATCGTAATTCTCTCACATTTTGATCGTAATTCTCTCGCATTATGATCCTAATTCTCTCGCATTATGATGGTAATTCACTCGCATAATGATCGTAATTCTCTCGCATTATGATGGTAATTCTCTCGCATTCTGATCGTAATTCTCGCGCATTCTGATGGTAATTCTCTCGCATTCTGATGGTAATTCTCTCGCATTCTGATGGTAATTCTCTCGCATTCTGATGGTAACTCTCTCGCATTATGATGGTAATTCTCTCGCATTCCGATCGTAATTCTCTCGCATTATGATGGTAATTCTCTCGCATTCTGATCGTAATTCTCTCGCATTATGATGGTAATTCTCTCGCATTCTGATCGTAATTCTCTCGCATTATGATCCTAATTCTCTCGCATTATGATGGTTATTCTCTAGCATTCTGATCCTAATTCATTCGCATTATGAATGTAATTCTCTCGCATTATGATCGTAATTCTCTCGCATTCTGATCGTAATTCTCTCGCATTCTGATCCTAATTCTCTCGCATTATGATCCTAATTCTCTCGCATTATGATGGCAATTCTCTCGCATTCTGATCCTAATTTTATCTCATTATGATGGTAATTCTCTCGCATTATGATGGTAATTCTCTCGTATTCTGATCGTAATTCTCTCCCATTCTGATTCTAATTCTCTCGCATTATGATCCTAATTCTCTCGCATTCTGATAGTAATTCTCTCGCATTATGATGGTAATTCTCTCGCATTCTGATCGTAATTCTCTCGCATTCTGATCGTAATTCTCTCGCATTATGATGGTAATTCTCTCGCATTCTGATCCTACTTCTCTCGCATTATGATGGTAATTCTCTCGCATTATGATGGTAATTATCTCGCAATATGATCGTAATTCTCTCGCATTCTGATCCTAATTCTCTCGCATTCTGATCGTAATTCTCTCGCATTATGATCCTAATTCTCTCGCATTATGATGGTTATTCTCTCGCATTCTGATCCTAATTCATTCGCATTATGAATGAATTCTCTCGCATTCTGATCGTAATTCTTTCGCATTCTGATCGTAATTCTCTCGCATTCTGATCCTAATTCTCTCGCATTATGATGGTAATTCTGTCGCATTCTGATCGTAATTCTCTCGCATTATGATGGTAATTCTCTCGCATTCTGATTGTAATTCTCTCGCATTCTGATCGTAATGCTCTCGCATTCTGATCGTAATTCTCTCGCATTCTGATCCTAATTCTCTCGCATTATGATCCTAATTCTCTCGCATTATCATGGCAATTCTCTCGCATTCTGATCCTAATTCTCTCTCATTATGATGGTAATTCTCTCGCATTATGATGGTAATTCTCTCGCATTCTGATCATAATTCTCTCGCATTATGATAGTAATTCTCTCCCATTCTGATCCTAATTCTCTCGCATTATGATGGTAATTCTCTCGCATTCTGATCCTAATTCTCTCGCATTATGATGGTAATTCTGTCGCATTCTGATCCTAATTCATTCGCATTATGATGGTAATTCTCTCGCATTCTGATCGTAATTTTCTCGCATTCTGATCGTAAATCTCTCTCATTTTGATGATAATTATCTCGCACATTTTAAATGATAGATACTTTCTTTTCATCCTGACGTGTATTTATATTGCAATGATTGATAACGTATTTAATAATTGTAATAAGGAAAAGTGATTTATGAAATAAGGGTATTCATGGCTGAAAGATTAGCGCGTTCCACTTTAAACCACTTAGTTTTCCAACTCTAGGCGGCGCAAGTTCGATCCTCATTGGAACAAGGTATATTAATTGAAAAACGTTTGTCAGTTAACTTACAGAGCGCTAGTAGGCTCTCACTGAGTAAAATTGCAAGCCAGTTCTCTTTTCTACCGATAAAAACTTACTGCCGCATGAGACTGAAAGATTGATGAAAGTGACAAAAACCCAACACGGAACGGATACGATCCCAGTTACTTACACAAGTTAATGATATTTTGCAGCTCGCATATCTGTGTAAAAAGGGGGCATCGAAAAATAAACAAATCCAAGGCCAAAACGAAAAGAGATTACATTAGAAATAGTTATCCAAGCAACAGAGAATATAGATTTAAAATAGAGTAATATGAAGCCCACTAAAACCCGTGGGTGAGTTCAGGTGCTCAGGAATTGTAAGTGACTCCTTCTCCGCGCGCGGCGCCCGTCGGGTCACCTACATGTTTCGAATCTGGGAATGGATTTTATCCGATGATGGTGATTAACGAGAACGGGGTTAAGAGTGCGACAAGGTTGAAATATCCCTCATGATCTATTTCAACGGTATACAATAACAATCAACCAGGCCAAGATGGAGACCGTAAAACTTTCGAATAACTTCGACTCAACCATTAAGGACCCTTGGTTAAGTAGCTTCTTTGTCAGAAGCAACCATCTATTATGGAAATCCTAAAAGGAAACGCATGCTTTAGAAGATCCTATCAATTGAGAGTTGTATACTCTATATGCAGGTCTGGTTGGAGAATTGCTACATAAAAATGGAATGTTTACAAAACGGAAATTGAAGTCATCTCTTTTATCGTAAAGTTTTGTTCACAGCCGTCATGGTCAGTTTCCAGTTGCAGGCCAAGGTATGAAACAGACTTTATAGTTTAGTGGTGTCCTCTATTTCAAGTTCATTTTTACAGATGTGATCAACATAATCACCAAATGTAAAATTATTTAATGAATGAACGTCATCTTTACAGCGGAAAGTGAAGCAAAAGAATCGGGCTAAGTTATTGTTATCTTTCTTTAAATGCCCCTGTATGGAGTCAGTTTCATAAAATTAAAGAAATAAGTCAGCAAGAAGAGGAGCACAGCTATTCCCACTAGGATGCCGACAGTCTGTTAAAAAAAACCCTTCCACCGAACACAACAAATATGTTGTCAATGACTAATAAAACATTCTCCTGATGTCATATTCAGAGAACTTTTATTAGAATCAGTGGTTTTCAACATAGTAGGGTTAATCCATTCCTAGATCATTGTATTTGTACAACGTTTGCCACTTTTTTTCAAACAAAGCTGAACTTTTTATTCGTTTTTCCTCTCCTCTAGTTTAGAATGCACTATATCAACATTTTCACCATTGTTTGAGTCATTTTGATACATCGAAAAAATTATTTACGTATCCTGAAATTTATATATACAATGTACAATGTTACAATATATCGGTTTCAATGCAGAATCTGTACATTATTTCAACTGACAAAAATATCTCAGCTTGATTTATAGTTTAATCAAATTTTACACTATTCTAGCATAACAAATTATACTAATATTTCGACTAATCCCATGACACATGACTGAACATGTCGACCAAGAAAGCTAGCTGGGAAGTAATCCTCATATACCTACCATTAGTGGTTCCATATTCAAGCGTCGTTATATCATTTCTTCCAAAGTCCACTGAGCAGAACGTTTATGGTGACGGAATACGAATAGAGGACGTGAACAAATCTTTGGAGGAGCTCCTAGATTGTGTGTAACGCAATGCTATGAAAAACGTTATCAGCAGTCGATGCTTTTAGAAGAAACAAAGGAGTGAAGATGTCTGTATTGATATGTCTGTGGTTGGACATGATAGCTTACGGAAGTTAGTAGTTGTCCAAGTCCAGTTTCAAGCTTTAAACCCAAGAATTAATGGCAATACCATGGTAACGTTACAGCTTATCAACCAAACATTCTAACATTACCTATTTTGGGGAATGTTCATAACATAACCATACATTGTGCTGATTTATAGTGGAGCCCACTTATTGTGAACCCTGATATATTGCAATCACGGTCCATTTGAAATGGTTTTTTATATCCCAGCTAAATTTCATTCACATTTTTAACCCAGTTATTTTTAAACCCCTGTTTATTTGAAATAAAAATTGATTCCCCCTTCGACTTCAATATAACCGATTTAGACTGTTATTTTCTTCCAAGTATATTGAGCTTGTTTAAAATTGCAAAAAAAAGTCTGTAAATCCCTATAGATAGCCTAAATCTGAGACTTGCCTGCTAGCTTTATAGTAGATCTCAGTTCATGTGTATTTTATTAAGTATTAAGCATTGATTCTACATGTCTTCATTCAGATCTTTTTGTAATGAATCTGACAACATTTAGAATCAATGCTTATAATCAGGTTTTAGTAACAAGTTCGTCAATTCTTGAAATATTTGTTTATTTCTTTCTTTCTTATCGAAATAATATGCACAAGCAAACAGTCGCGCATTTATTGCGTCCTTATGACAACCGCCAACATTACTGCGTTCAGTCTGCGTGACGTAATATACAACTTTAAAAGACGTGGCTTAATTATCGTTCAGGTCATTGAAGTATGAAACGAGTATTTTCTGGATTGTCACCCCATATAATCCTCGGGAATTTATAAAAATGATTATATTGATATGAACACATGTCGTTTGAAATTTCTATCTTAATATTACGTCACATTGTTGTGATGACGTATGGTGCTCCACTTGCTTTTGCAGATTATAAATTTAATGCAGTTTCATTCCAAAACTAGAACTGTCCTAACGGGACTTAAACCCCTGTGGCAGCAACTATGGTGCGGAAACCATTTTCGATGGATGCAGTCATGTGACCTTGACCTTTGACCTTCCGATTCCAAAATCGATAGGGATCCTCCTTGAGTCATGGGCAACCCATGTTTGAAGTATCAGTATTATAGACCCAAAGATACTTGAGTTATGGTGCGAAATAAATAGACAGACAGACGGACGGACAGACAGACATGGTGAACCAAGTATACCCCCTACAACTTTGTTGACGTGGGTATGATAATCGGGTTGGATAACTGCATATGACTAGGTTTCCATTCCTGTTGCATAACCGTAGTGACAGCAAATTTTAATACATTTACAGAATATGTATGTACGTGGACATGTAGAGAATTCTCGAGGCTGTCTATAAACTTGTTTTGTGTACGATACATAATATAAAAATCTGACATGTAAAACAACAAGAATAACACAATTCTTAGAAAATTGGGGAAAGTTACATTAATCTATAGGACGAAAGACATATTTCACTTAAACTATACATAAGTCCTCTTTAATTGAGCTTAATAAAATTACATTTAAAGCATGTTTACACGAGTATTCCAAACTTTGTCTGTTTTTCAGAGTAAAGACCTGTATCAAAACCAGAACGTTTCCCCTGTGGATATGTACAACTTGGTGGTGTTGGGGTAGCTTTATTACACACAAATTCCATCGGATTTCTTTTTTACCTTAAACCTTTAAAGTTTTGTTTAAAGGGTAAGTACACTCTACATACCCGATAGCGGTATTTTGCCCTTTTTTCACGGTTACTTCAAAATTGACCATCAACTGACAGTTGTTTGGGTTTAAAAGGGCGCAAAAATCGTGCATGTGTGATTTTAATACAAAAAATGTCAAATTACAAATTATTCTCCAAAAATGATATCCTATATATAGTGAAAAATTCGCCCCCGTATCATTTTTGTCCCTTTCGTCAATATTTTTATAACATTTTCAGACAAAGACATTTACTTGTACGAACATGAAAGACAACTCTCATACCTTCAATATACCGATCATACTACATAGATCAATGCAATGAAATAATACTTCACTTGTTACTGTAAACATGTATTTCACACAACTTTTAAATGAAAAAAGCAATCAGTCATTATATAGAAGAGTAGTGAGGTTTTCTCCATTCCATTTCAGACAAATCTAAATTCAAGGTTTCCCTGCAAACATATTGATCAGTGTTTACCTATCTTTGATGTACTGTATTACTCCAACAGGAGTTGGTAAACACTTCTTCAGGTAATTTGATATGCACAAAAAAGGAGACTTTTTGTTTCTGGGTGACTATTGCAAAGAGTGTATGTCTTTGAAGTTAATATACCGATTTTAAAGACAAGTAAATTATTACCAATTACTCTATTCGGTATTCTATAATGAAACGTCTCATATCACCATGATGTATTATTTGTTCATGTCTTAACTAATGAATTTTGTCTTTTCCACCAAATGTACCCTGGATCGAAATCGAGTTCCCTCTTCCATTTGACTTGACCATTGGGTTTGTCATATTGACATTTAATGAATATATCATCAAAATCTGAGGTACCTTTATCACGTTTCAGTAAGATTTGAATGAACTTTAGTCTAAAGGGTTGATCTTTTCGTCCATTTTGTCAGCGGTGAATTAAAAATGGTCGAAGTTACAGAAAGAGTACCAATAGTGATAGCTCCCTATTCCATCATAATTGTTCGTTGCTTACAATTAATCAATGGTTGATAAAAGTTTTTGCATCCTTGGTATTTAATAAAAACATATTTATTTTTAAACAAACTTGCTGTTATATTTATATACAGCTTATGACATTAGGACAGGCTTCAAAATATGTCTCGAAGTATCATATTAATCAAATTTATGTTGCTGTTGTTGTTTTTTTTTTACAAAGATTGCTCGTGAGTAAATTATGAACGGTTGTAACAATTTACTCTTCTTCTTTTACTTACCTTTTCCCATGGATTGTCTCTAAATTACACTCTGCCAATATATTACACTTAACTTCCGTATCCGTCCATAGATGCTTATAAAAGTCCATAACAGATTGTCTGTCTTAGTAAGCAACCCGGAGACCTCTTTGGTGGCTTTCATATTACAGCGTCAGTTTTTGTTTTATATTTTTGTTTTGTTTTGTTGTTGTGTTTTTTGGGGTTTTTGTTTGTTTGTTTGTTTGTTTTTTGGTGTTTTTTTTTTGTGGATAGGTATCAGGTCAGAGTAAAGGGAAATATTTCAATTTATGATACTTTGTACATTTTACGATAAAATTGGCCATTTGAAATGATAATCAGCGTATGTCGAATTAAAGTAACAATTTGGCAAATCAATATTAAATTTCAATGCACTTACGACTTATTAGTGATTTTTATCGTAGGATTCCTCCTTGAGAAAACGGTCGCAAACCTTGACTCCTCTAAGTGATGAACATAGGTATTTACTGGTCCGTTGCTTTGCGCTTGACATTTTAAGAAAACATTCGGGTCCGAGGATCTTGATAAATTAACCCCCCCCCCCNNCCCCCCCCCCCCCCCCCCCCCCCACTCTCGTCATTTTAGATTCAGTACAATAAAAAAAATGTGATAGATTAGTACCCGACACAAGCCAAATCCCTTTAAAGCACTCGGTGATGTTTTCATGAAAGTGAAAGTTGGCGATGTAAATATCAAGGAAATTGAAATTTATCATACCTTAAAAAAACTAAAACGATGTCCAAAGAATGAAAACGTAATAAAAGTGAATTGCAGGACCCAGTTTCACAAAAGTTTAATTCATTGTTTTATTTAAATATGAACTATAGTATGGTTAGATGTGTGACTGTGGTAAGTCTGAAATAAACTTTTTGTCACTCTATTCATAATGAATTATCAAAACAATTCTCTAATTCAGTGTCTAATCACAAGTTATAGCTAATTCCAAACTAAATTTTTACCATGCAATTAGTGGCTAACTACAACTTAATTAAACAATGCATTGTGCAATTGGATCCAGATTGTTATCTGCATTCATAATCTAAATAGTTTGAATAAAATTTGGGTGGTAGATGGAGGGAGAATAGGTACTATCCTACCTCCTATCTGGGTAATGATTGAACTAATATCCTTATATACTACCAAAATGGGGCCGCCGTGGCCTAATGGGTAGAGTGTTTGACTTTGAATCGAGAGGTCTCGGGTTCGAGCCCAAGCCACGGTACGGTTGTCCGTCCCTGTCTATCGGATAAACCGAGGTCCCCTCTCACATTAGGTGTTGGTACGTTAAAGAGCTCTCCCTGCTTTACGGCCATAAATGCCGAGCATAGGCAAAATTTGTCGTCCTTCATCTGCACATGGTGACGTCTCCATATTAGTGAAATATTCTTGAATGGGACGTTATAAAACGATACATCCAACCGACAAATTATCTAACAATAATACAAACATATATAAGTAGTTTTAATCAACTTGCAACTGATATATAAAGCGTATGTCATTTGGTACTTGATACATATCTATATATATGTAAATATAGAATATTTATATACAAAATGTATATATCTCTTCTGAAAGATTAATTCTGATATCTTTATTACCAGTAGGCGTGAAAAAAACGATGTCCCGACGTTATAAATAGAAATAGCTCTCGGAACGTATTATGGCAGCACTACAATTTTTTAGTACCTGGAGGGATTTTTTTTTTCCTTTTACGGATATAAACGATGATAAAAACAAATGCAGAAAACACACTAAATGCACTGGTCCGCAGCTTGAGTGTATGTGTATCTTTATACCTCTCTTATAAATCATTCTAATAATTTTTGTCTGACTATTTATGTATATGATACGACTAACATATTTTCTGTAAATGCATAGTTTATGTGGTCACTGACGAACAGAAGATGAGGCCAAAGGAGAAAATGTATACTTTCTTTCCACGAACAACCTAAAATCATAAAGATAATGGGAAATGTTTTATTATTCTTGCATGTTCAGAAATAAATACTTACACGTAAAAACATGAAGGACAACTCTCATACCTTTCGTACACTCATTTAATGTATTGAAAGACGGGAGTTTTGAGATTGTAACTCTTTTGTTCTTGGAGGCGCGTTTAGACGTTGCTTATCAATGACGGTGGGACTGTTTCCAAAGTAAGCAAAAGGTACATCAGTACCACAACCATACAGCATGTATTTCGGGGTGGAAAAGAATCAAACTTGATGCCTTTTGGGGTGTACATACCAGGGGATATTCTTTTGATAACGTCTAAATGAGATATATCCTGATAACAATACTGATAAACAGATTTACGCGTTGCTTTCTAACGAGAATAGTCCCAACTTCCTGTACACTTCCCAAGCTAATCACGTCTCCACGTTGAAGAACTTTACAAAGGGAGAGTATCTCAAATCCGCCGTATTAGACCCATTCCATCCATTGTAACCGCAAATTTAAAAAATAAAAAAATACGTTATTGTCTAGAAGGGTAGAAAAGTTTCTCCATTCTTTTAAAACAATGCAAACTAAAAGTTATTCCTTAAAATTAATACACAGTTTATAGATAGCATTTTATATTTTGAATAACTTCTATTATGGTTATTATTTTTAATTATTATTATTATTATTATTTTTGTTTTTATTTTTTTTCAGATATTGATATTATTACTTTAATTATTATTATAATTTTTATTATCATTACTATTACTCTAATTATCATTATTATTATCATTATTATTATCATAATTATTATTTTTATTATTATTATTATTATTATTATTATTATTATTATTATTATTAATAACAATTATTATTATTATTATTATTATTATTATTGTTAAAATAATTCTGATATCATTATTATAAAAATAATTATCATCATTATTATTATGGTTGTTGTTTCATGTATTCGTTATTACCATATTCATTACTACCTATATAAGGTTTATTATCATTGATGTTGTTATGAATAATGATATAATTTATTTTAGTGATATTATATATCCTATAATTATTATTGAGGTTTTTTCATCATTATTGTCACATTTATTATGTTTACTTAAATCAATATTTACGCTCATACTATCATTTTTTCATCATTATCATTACTTTAAATGTTACTTTGTGATATACCTATGTCCATGTTTACTACCATTGCCTATTTCAATCATCATTCGGATATCAAACTTGCATGTACATTACCTCGAGACAGACACGCAATCACTTGCGCATTTAATGACAGTCGTGTTTAAAAACTGATCATTGTAACAATAAAACTGCTTGTCCAACAAAAGAAACAGTGTAATGTACATCCTATCGGACCGGCTGACAGATAACTGACACATTCATCGGATTTCATCTAAACTCTGACAAATCTGTCATTAAAAACTTGTCATCCTGATGCCCAGGTACGATTCTCCGTTTTATGCGCTGTATAAAACATTCGAATTATCACATGATAAATTGCCTCAATGTCTGCACTTAGCTCGACTTGGCAATCGATCTACTTAAAACTAATATACATTTCTTGAATACTTGTATATATGCTTACATACTTATATATACATGTATACAACCATTTGCCCTCTTTATTTTTAATGTAAAGACATCAAAAATACATGTGCGGTCGCGAACACATGAAAGTTGAAAAGCATACTTTTAGGCAGACCTAAGAAAGACTTTTCATTTCCTACTCTATGCTCTCTATCATTTCAGATTTACCAGTATACAAAGGTATAATATCCAAAAAAAGTATTATTGTGCAGTTTTCAAATAACCTCATTATTATGTCAACAATAATCTAATTGCTACCTCTCTCGATTTTTCTATGAAATTGGGAAACCTAGGAAGATTCTATATTGCGGTCCAAATTTGCAGATTTCCGGGTTGAGAAGGAATCATCCCTATTACCTCCAAACTGTAGATCTAGTGATAGATACCTTGTGCAAATTTCTTCTATTCTGAAATGCTAAATACAGATTAAGTATAAACACAAAATATTCGACAACATTTGGAAAGCCTTTACAATTTAAAAATCACAGATACAGAGTATCCTATCGTTTGGAATAGTATCACTGTGTTGAGAAGAGTGAGAACATCGTGGCATACAATTTCGTCAAAGCGAAAGTTGTTTTGCGGGGATCTGCCTACTTTGTGAGATTGATGAAGGTTGCTTCTAGTTAGATTAGTGTTTGGGACTTACATGTATCATTCCATTCTTTTTTTAGAGATCTATATTTGCCCGATGTCCGAAATTGTGAAATATCTTATGGATGTCATATCATATATCTATTCTGAAAAGAATATATTTTAAGCAGAGATCGTGCTATCAAATTTTTAATGTTTTGAAATAATTTAGTACAGTTGTACCGCATACTTGGATTAGCCATAAAGCCAATAAATGTCCATGGCAATTCGTGATGGATAATCTGTTTACCGACAAGACAATCGGATCATCTCGGCATTTTTCATTGAATCTTTCGAGTCACAATACTCAAAGGTAAGTGTAGCAATTATGTACAATGTTATTGTTGCAGCAATAGGTTGTTTAAAAATATGGAAGTCCTGCGTAGTTCATGAGCTTGAATTAGAAAATGCGGCATGTATAATTATTGCTCTTCTCTTTTATAGGCTATTAAGCATATTTCTGTAGTATAATTCATCATCTACTTAATGGGGATTGCTGACAGCTCGAAAGCTAAACTTGGCTCTTCTAACAAATAATAACTTTACAAGACACAGTAACAATTTATAGTTATACATTTGTGTATTTCGGTCGTTGTAAACATAAGATCATCGACCTTTATGCAGCTGTATAGGGTATCCAATGCAGAAATGTAGATCATTTCCTACTCTGATGATAGTTCCAACGTTTCTTGTTTTCAAGTTTCTAATGAAAGAATATTGGTCTGTTGTTTGTATTGTTGTTACACGTCCCACTCAAGAATCTTTCACTTACATGAAGACGTCATCGTGCACCGATGAAAGGCAACAAATGTTACCTAGTTCGGCACTTACTGCAGTAGAGCAGAGAGGATTATTTAACGTGCCGACAGTTACTGTGACAGGAAAACACGGTTTTTACTGTCTTATCCGAAAGACAGGTGACAGCCAACCAGGATGTGGCTCGGATTCGAACCTCGGACCTGACGATCAGAAGAGAAACGCGGTAACCACTATGCCAAGGCAGTCTTCTAATGAAAGACAATTACGATAAACGAACAATTTAACTTTTTTTTTATAGAATTGATAATTCGGATCTTCAAATGATCTGTTCTGAATTAAATACTAACGAATGGGTTAATTTTACAGAGATATTTTTAGAGCCTCGTATGTTATAAGTAAACTGATACTACAAATTAGTAAAATACATTTACTACGGTCCTTCGTATTGCGAACTGAGGTATCGTCGTCTTTACTTTTATCTGTATTCCATCAATGTCTTAAGAATACGTCCACTAGAAAAGCAATATAATAATTCTTAAAGAAACACTGACATATTCCATACCTTACTCAAATTGTAAGCCAGACATGACATAATATTGCTCAAGTCCAAGAGATTCTACTGAAAGGAAAAGTGAATTTTAGTGAAGGTGCCACTTTGTAGGAAACGACATACATATTAAAAGAGATATATATATATGTA
>JACSZP010026998.1:1788-17816 GCA_016161895.1 Pinna nobilis
GAACCCCTGACCCCTCGGCTCGAAGTCGAACACGCTAACCACTCGGCCAGGGAGGCCCCCTATGAAAGGTGTAGTCATCAGGAGAGGTCTATATGTACATTTTACACCTAGGGCGACATAAACAAATATTAAGTTTGAGATCATAATCTTCATTGGAACTTCACTCAAGAATAAATCAAGTACATGGCACAGCTTTTCCTACCAGTTAACTCCATCATTCATCCGTAAACACACATTTAGAATTGCCTAAATCATTGATTTAACAAAGAGTCTGTTATTTTTCAGGGGGTGATGATTTTACAATCATGAATAATTGAATCCCTGAACTACAACTGAATTTGTAGTCATGATGAAGACATGGATCAGTTTTGAATGGACAGAATACAGACGGATCACTGCAGATCTTCAGCTACTATAGGAAGGACCCTAATTAAGTACAAGTCTACAAGAAAACCATGCAAATTTAAAAAATTTGTCCAAGTGCTATTTCTTAAAAGTAATTATTTTTTGCTCTAAATCTGTTTGAAATATTCCCACTAATGCAACCATGATGAAACTTTGGAGCTCTAACAAACTTTAAACTAAATAAATAATAAATAAATAAATGGGAAGAAAGGGTCATATGTAGGAGAACAGAAAAAGAAAAAACCTACAAAAGTAGTATAACCTTATATGGACTGATTTGAAAGTACCGACAGATTTAAAAACTGAAATGTAAGACTTGAAAATGAAGGCTAATACATACCAAGGGATCTGCATCATTTGCAAAGACTTGCAAAATAGTAGCTTCTAAAGACTGTGTCTCAGGTATTCTCTTTGAGTAGAATGTCTGGTTAAACTGAGGATTATTGAAATTACTGCGGACAGTCACCACCACCGTTGTCGTATTTACTTTACTTGGAACACCCAGATCTGCTGCTTCTACCCTGATCTGTAATTATATTGATTCTTACATAAAATCATCACATGGAAATTGGGTGGTTGGTTGTATTGCTGTTTAACGTCCCACTCAAGAACAATTCATTTATATGTCAAAGTGTATCTATTCAACATTATTTCAATGATTCTGTGTAAGACAATTAAAATTAATGAATGAATAAAAGATTTTTAATTTGAGGTGGGAATTTCTTCTTGGGTTGAAGTGTATTGTCAATCAATGTCAAATAAAGAAGAATGTTGTTGTAACAGAAAAAAAAAGAGAAAACTAACCCTAAAACTCTCAGCATTGACTGATGATAGCAATCTGCTAATTGTGATTGCTCCGGTCAACTCGTTAATAGCGAAGTATGTTGGTGCTGAATCATCTCCAATTATTCTGTATCTTACTTGACCAAACGGAGAAGACTGAAAAGAAATTAAGAATTATACATTAACATGGTCTGAAAAATAAGTATACATCAAACAAATGACCACAATTTATTGCAAACTGAAATTTGTTTATTCATTGCTACAATTTGTTGTTGTTGCTGTTATAAGTCCCTGTCAAAAAACTTTCACTTTTATTGAATAGTATCAAGTAAGTAGTGCACAATTCTCTCATGACAGTAAATTCAGGGTCACGTGCAAGTAGAAGATTAATTTTATATATGTTTTAAAAATACAGTGAAACTTATATAGAAAGATCTCCATCAGGACACAAGAAAACTGGTCTTTATAGGGAGGTCGTCTTTAAATAAAGGCTGATTTGTACACAAATGGTAATTTTAGGAACATCAAAAAGTCATGAACAGGTGGTCTTTATATACAAGTAGTCTCTGAAGCAGATTTCCTGTACTGGAAAAAGATCTATTCTTGCCAAGCACTAATTCTTGCCACCTCATTTTATTTTACCCCAATTTTATGTTTTACTTTTGAAATAATTTGTTTTATTTGCTCAGAAATAAGAACGATGTTTTTTCTAAAAACTAGAGAAATTCATTGAAAATAGTGCAGCAGGTAAATTCAGTTTAGAAGAATTGGTACTTGGCGAGAATTGGTCGGGGACCAGTAGATGTATTAATTCTACTCACAGTTCCATCATCATCCAAAGCTTGTACAGTGAGTACAGATGTACCAACTAGTATGTTCTGGTCCAAATCCCTGCTGTATGGTTCATTGATGAAATATGGCGTATGGTCATTTCGAATTACAGTGATTGTAACATTGGCTGTCTGTGGACTTTGTCTAGGTGGATTGCCATCATCTCTCAAAGTTACATTGCCCTGAAAAAGAAAATTCATATATATTTGTACCCTGGAATTTCATATAAACATCATATATACCTTGGAATGACATTTAAGCATCATATATACCCTGGAATTTCATATAGACATTATATGTACCTTGAAATTTCACATATTAAATACAATATATATCTTGGAATGACACTTATTTTAAGCATCATATATACCTGGAATTTCATATAAACACCATATATACCTTAGAATTTTATATAAATGCCATATATATATCTTGGAATTTCATATAAATGTCATATATACATGTACCTTGGAATTTCATATAAATGTCATATATACCTTGAAATGACATTTTAGCATCATATATACCCTGGAATTTCATATAAATGTCATATATACCTTGAAATTGCATAAAAACATTAGGATGACCCATAATAGACACTTTGTATAATGAACATCCTGTAAACACTTGCACACATTAGGACTCATATTGCCCTGTAAAGGACATTTCATATAAACCCTTAAATTACACTAATGTACAAGAAACCACTTAAAACAATATAACTGGTTACAAGGTAAAATCTTACCAATTAAGGAGGGGTAAGTATGTCCATGCTTCTGAACCTATTATGTTCATATTTCTAACTAAAATACAATATATCTGAACTTAGAAAAGTAAGACAATGTATTATGTCACGATCACTAGGTCACAAGACATGATTTCTTGCTACTAACAACCTTCAGGTAAAGTATTATGTTTCTACTTCTCTTACTAGTAGAGTCTGAATTTTACTTCAACCAGAAATTTAAAGCAAAATATTATTTATAGACAAGCAGAAAGACAAAAATAGTCAGTTCATAAACCAGACCTCCTGTGCAATTCAGTCCATACAATCTCACATTGCCCTGTCAAATACCCTGGCATTACAAGTTTTGACATAAGGTATACATGTATTATGAATCTGCTGTATTTACGAAACACTAATCCAATTAGTTTTCAAGCTGAAACAGACTGGAGAAAGATCCGTATACCTGTATTGTTACAGAAAGACCCATGTTTATATCAAAATCAAAATTAAAAGTTATAGTAAGAATTGTACTCACATAGAAGACGTTTGTTGTTGTTGACTGTAGTGATCGTTGAACCACTAATGTATTTCCACTGACTGCGAAAAAATTTTGTGCTTCTGGGCTACCGATCAATGTGAACACACGTGTATTAGGCCCAGTCTAAAATAAAATTACAATGAAATTATATCAAATATATTCTTAACGAATTACTCTGTGCACTCTTATGTCATTGGTTATTTATATTTCCAGTTACAAGAGAGGTCTCTTTATGATGAGTTTACAACTGCCCACTGACTTTAAATCTAATATCTGAGTTACTTGTGGGTCCCATGGGAGACTTTAAACACCAGTCTACATGTACCATGAAGACTGTCGTATGTGACTTTCCAAGGGACAAATAAATGATGGTCATATAAGACAGGAAGTCACTTAATACAGACCAATTATATAGTAAAATGTTACCGACGGCTGACATGAGAATGGTCACATAAGACAGGGAGTCACTTAATACAGGGGGTCACTTAGATAGTCTTGACTGTATATCTGGAATGCAGGGCCATCCAACAGTGAAGGGTAACTGATATACCAACACCCATTATGACGTATAAGTCCCCAGTTTACAAATTTCCACGATTCTTATTTCCATTCTTCCCCTATGAATGCCACCTACTGGTAGTGAACAGTGGCTATTTAATTTTACAACTAGTGTTATTAAGCATCAAACTCCAGAATTTTTCACCTATATGGAGATGTCTTCAATGACAGTGAAGTTTGACAACTTTTGGCTATACTCCACACTTATGGCTGTAGGGAATTGAGGAAGTTTTTAGTGTGCCAACATCTACTGTGAAATAGGACCTCAGTTTTTATTGTCTCATCCAAAGGACAGGGAGACAACTGTGGTATAGTCTAGTGCAGATCTGAATCGATGACCTAACAATAAGAAGGCAAACATGCTAGCCACAAAGCCACAGAGGATCTGTTTAGGTTTGTAGCCACCAAGAATAAAATCAGGATTTTTTTATACATATGGTAAACTCTCTAGCTATTCCAAAGATATATATGTATACTGCTGAATGGTAAGTCAATAAATCAGTATTGAATGATACAATGTAAGGTAAATGAACAATAGTTGTTGTTGCTTGTTGCGTTGTTGTTTAACGTCCCAAGAATATTTCATTCATATGGAGACGTCACCGTGTGCCAGTGTAGGGCGACAAATTTTGCCTGTGCTCGGCACTGCTGGCCGTAGAGCAGGGAGGTTTCTTTAACGTGCCAACACCTACTGTGACATGGGACCTCGGTTTTTACTGTCTCATCCGAAAGACAGGGACGGCCAACCACGGAGTGGCGCTGTAGGAATCGAACCCCGGACCCCTCGACTCGAAGTCGAACACGCTAACCACTTGGCCACGGAGGCCCCATGGACAATAGTAAACATAATGCTTGAATAAATCATTTAACTTATTCAAAGCTTGTTTTGTACTTTATGACACTATTCAGACAGTATGAAAGTCTGGGCATTTGGTGGTGGATGAGAGGCCCAGGGTGTATTGTACATTGGAAAAGACCACTGACGTTTGGAAACATTTGACAATGTTTGGCAGCTAATAAATCATCTAAATCATCTCACATGATAAGAACTGAAACAAACAAGAAGTGATCATTAAGCACAATGCTCTACTCACTCTGCTATTGAATGATTTTTAAGGGGGGGGCACTTAAGAATCTTTCACTTATACGGAGATATCACCATGTGCTGGTGGAGGGCAACAAATTTTGCCTATACTCGGCACATATGGCCGTAAAGCAGGGAGCGTTCTTTAACATGCCAACATCCTCTGTGACACAGGATCTCAATTATTACTGTCTCATCCAAAAAGACTGGGATGGCCAACTGAACCATAGCTTGGGCTCAAACCCTGGACCTCTCGATTCAAAGTCGAACAAGCTAAGCACTAGGCCACGGTGGTCTGTTGGGGATAAATATAAGCAATGAAGAGTACTTACAAGAGTATCAGCATCCTGGGACACAAAGGTCACAATACCTTGGTTCAATTCCTGTGTCTCCAGAATTGGTACAAGGTAGTTAGTAGTTATCCACTGCGGATCATTCAGGTTCTGGTTTATTGTCACAGATACAGTGGCTGTGGCTTCCTTTGCTGGAGTTCCACCATCAGTAGCTAGAACACGGATCTGTTGTAGATAATCAAGGACATTCATCATTATTGTATTGTACATATAAAAACAATGTAAATTTAGCAAAAGTAAATCACTCCAAAATCATATCTTCATAGGTATCTTCTTAGATATATTGGAATCCTACCTTAAAATCACCATATTCGGGCGTCAATTGCACATTAAAGACCACAGAAATTTAGCCAGCTTGACGTTAACTTACTAATAGGCTATTTTAACTTCACTCGGCATGCCACCTTTATCACCTCATCAATTCAAGTCTACATTGTTGATGTCTAACCTCAAACTAAAGAAAACTTATGGCCTATGCTTGTCACCTACTATCACAGAGTAGTGAGCAATATTTCATGTTCCAACACACTTGTGACTATGGAACCCAAAAAGATACTATCTCTTCAATATGACAGGAAAAGCCAACCCCCTCTGCCAGACTGGAACTACTGACCTTGATGTTCACAGATGAGCATTCTAGCATGGAGCCATGATAGCTCTTGGTTTCCAGTTTAGATTTTGCCAGAGACATATACAACACAGAGATTGGTAGCTTATCGAACTGCGTAATCACAAACCCCAAATTGTTTTCAACTATCAGATCAGGCTTTTATAGAAAAGTAAAGGATGAAATACCTTACCAATTAGCTTCAAGCAATTTAGCATTAACTACAGTTGTACAAAAACATGTTTTGTTGCAAATATAGGGAGTCACTAAATTGTGATTTATTGATTATGAGCAAGGATAGAAATTGCATCTTTCAAAAGGGCATTCGGAACACCACGGTAAATAACTTATACATATATGCATTAATACATGATAGATACTGGTCATCATTTTCATCGTGAGTGAAAAATCAATAGATAGATAGGAAGATGCCAATCTCAATGTTATAAATGTCTCTGATTTTGCATAAATGAATTTCATTGCAAACTAAAGCAGTCCTAATTGGACATACCCCGCATAAAATCTATCTCTCTATAGATTCTGCTTTACAGAACCTCGTAACCAAACAACAAGTGCAAGGTACAATGTTCCAGGTCATGTTGATTAAGTCACTTGTGATACTGTCACAGTACTTACAGTTGCTGACTCTGTTAATCCAAGAGAGGTTGCTGTTCTGATATCACCAGTTACGTTATTGATGGTGAAAAGTGAAGTAGCAACACCATCCCCGATGATTGAATATGACACTTGATTGTACGGCGACTAAAAGTAAACAATAAAAAACAATATTGAACTATACAACCTGGATAGAAATCAATTGTTTTATCAAATATTTTTTACATACTAGCTTGTAATATTAACTACAAAAAAAAAATGGAAAGTAAAACAAAACCATATGATTCTTGTGTAAAATGAACTTTAAAAAAATTTAAATATTTGTCACTACTGAGTAGGTATCTAAGATTAGATAGCAATAAAAAAGTTGACAGGATTAAACATATAATAAATGAACATGTACATGTAGGTTAATGGGGATTTCAGTAAGTTCCCCAGTAGATGGCAAATCTACAGAGGTTGGTTGTTGTTGTTGTACTGTTGTTTAACGTCCAACTCAAGAATATTTCACTCATATGGAGGTGATGGACGTCACCATGTGCCACTGAAGGGTGACAAGTTTTTCCTATGCTCGGCACTTACGGCTGTAGAGCAGGGAGGGTTCTTTAATGTGCCAATGCATACTGTCACATGGGACCTCAGTTTTTACTGTCTCATTCGAAAGGCAGGGAAGGCCCACAGCAAAGTGGTGCTGCACGGATTCAAACCCTGGAGCATTAGATTCGAACATGCTAACCACTGGGCCACGGAGGCCCCAAAGAGGTGGATGGATTTAAAGAATTAAATTTAGTTCATCATTCCATTAAAGCTGGTAAAAAAAGTAGCCAGTAAAAAATGAGAATACATGTAGGTGAGTGATTTTACCATCTATCGTCTGCTAATGAAATCTCTCTGTTAATCACGTATAACAAAGCTTACCTTCATGGTTGTTTATAACAATGATAAGTTAAGCAGACAATATTGGTCATTGGCTGCAAATTAAACTAATGAATTTTGACTTATATTTATGTATTAATGAGTCATATGTGAAAGTTTTGTAACCTAGCAAACTTAAAGGTAAGAAATAACAATTCTTGAAATTAGTGAAGACCCCCAACTCTGATGTTTGATGTTAGGTAATGTCAGATCAGAGTGTAAAGCAAGAAATCTATTTTCACAAGCAATTTATCTTGCAAATTTGAGCCAAAATAAAGTGCTCGCAAATGAAAATGGGTATTACATTATAGAGGTATAAAATATGTCAGTGAAGTACCCACCGTGCTGTCTGGGTCTGTAGCCTCTGTATCATAAACTGGGGTACCCGCAGCAGAATTAAAGTTTATATTTGCGTTGTATGGTAGGCCTTGGAACTGTGGCGGGAATAGGTTCCTAATCACATTAACTGTCACACTTGCTGCATTTGAAGCTGCCTGGTTCCCCCCATCAACAGCAGAGACTGTAAACTGGAAAAGAAAATATAAATATCATCAGTTGTAACAAAATTGATTACAGGTACAGTCTAACCTGTTTTAAGAGACCGTTCAAGGGAAGTAGCAAAAAGGGTCACATATGACAGGTGGTCTCTTAATTCAGGTGATTTGTATAGAAAAACCCCATTTTGGGAACCAAAATTTAGGTCACATAAGACAGGTAATTCTTTAATTCAGTGGGTCGCTAAGGCAGGTTAGACTGTAGTTGTATTGCTGTTTGGCATCCAACTAAAAGGTCTGTAAAAATATGAAGACATCATCAAAAGGCCATTGAGCCAAGTCTCAAATATTTTAAACTATTCCATTTGAAAAAAACAGGAAAAGCCCGGTCCTTCCTCCGACCAGGTTCAAACCTACAACCTCACATTTCTGAAGGCTTACACGCAGCCAGGGGATCATGACGTCATGTTAACAGCAGCCTGATTCTAGCCTGCGTTGAGCATTTTTGTGATTCGGAGTAGACTTAGATCTAGGTTGGTTGGTAGGCTGGATGTTTTACTGTTGAACAATCCAGTCAAGAACCTGTCACTTATATATCAGGGGTGAATCAATACATGTATATTGATATATCGATACATATCGATATTTAATTGTGTATCAATACCTAATACAATGACTTTCCAATACAGGTATAGAATTTTGACCCTTGAATTTGGTTACTTTATGTTAGGATCTGTATATCTCTTAAGGTTAACATAAAAGTGCTAACTACCAGTTTATTGCTGATCCTCACAAAGCAAAATGTCAATAGGCAAAAACAGTGCCTAGAAGCATTTTGTGAGAGATCTGAACAATGAAGCTGTTCTTCTTGATATATTCAGTGTCAATGGGTTCTGGCAAACCCTTTCTTTCAATGTTGTTTAGTTAAATTATAAAAAAGACATTTTTTGTTGTTTTTCTAAGTCATTTAAGCATGAATATTCAAAAGAATTTCTATATCCAATGTATTGTGTATCGTAAGTTAAAATTTTGTATCGTATTGTATCAAAGTTCTCCCATCAATACACAGCCCTATTATATATTGAGATATCGATGTATGCCAGTGAAGGACTAAAAAGACCTATGCTTGGCACTTATGGCCTGGTGTACTATATCAATGAGAATATCTTACCAGGCAACTCCCTTGTCCTCAAGCTGCAAGAACGGCATTTTAGTAAAAAAAAATGTATAAAAACATGACTGTTTACAAATCAAAGCTATGTTTGAGGGTTTTTTTCATCTCCAGACAAGACAGACCAAAAGAATTAGCCTTTGAATCTATGATTCTGACACAAGCACACACTCATGCATGCATGCATGTGCACATACACAAAACGTCAATAGTATTGAAGTATTTCATGCGAATTAAACATAAAATGGCCTAATAACTAGCTAAGATTATGTGTGACGATATGTAGATACTTACTGTGTACCGCACTGTATCCATGGAATCGGACACAAGGGACTGCAACAACTTAAGCTCTCCTATATTTCCATTACTATTAATGTAAAAGAAATTCCGTCCTTGCCCATTTGGTGTTGTATCCGTAAGTGTATAGCTTATCACATTAAATGGTGCCTGAAAATACAATACTTAGGAGTTATCATATTATAATAAAACATTGGAGGGATAAAGATTACACATAAAATTTGCAAAGAAAAAATAAAAAAATCCGATGAAAAGTTTTTGAGTAACCTGACGGAAACCATGTGTGCAGACAGACAGACAGACCAAAAACAATATGCCCCCCGATCTTCGATCTTGGGGGCATAAAAATGACCTGCAGATTGAAATACAATTCTAAGAAAGATCACATGTATCGAATCTTATATACATGTAATGATGGTTGCTGATTCTAAAGGAAAGCATTTTTGGTGTACAGGTACCTACAAAAAGTAGGGCTAAATAAAAAACAAAAATACATGTATCTGAAAGATAAATTGCTTCCAAAACACCTTTTCTACTTAACCTGCATACTAACTGTGAAATTATAAGAAATACTTACAATTCTATCTGAGTCAGATGCCAGAATCTGACCCACTACATCTCCAGGGGTAAATGTCTCCATTACTGTGAAGTTGTATGTGATGGGAGCAAAGCCAGGAGGAAAGACGTTCCTGTTAATGCTAATGGTAGCAGTAGCAGTGGCAGAACGAGCTGGTGAACCACCATCAACAGCCACAATTCTTCCCTGTAAAATCAAAATACATGTAACCATGGTAAGTTCTGTCTAAGTAAATGGCACACTAAGTTTTCATTCCATTAAAACATTGCTCGCGAGACAAAACAGTTGAATCAAAATCAGTATGCCACTCCCTCTTGAAAATATTATACATGCACTTGTGTACATATAATTCAGAAATTCTCTCGACTAGGTGGATATACATTCTTGTTAGTTCCTTGTAAATATATATCGAAGCCAAAAGCAGAAGTGTCCGCTTGAATAAGTAGACATGGCAACAGTCATTTTAACTTACAGTCACCTACTAAATGTAGTGAATGATTATTCATTATTTTCCAAAAAATAAAAAGTAACTTTCCTCCTTTGTACAAGAAAATGATGTATTACATGTATCATTATTACTTTTTCCATTGATGAATAAAGAAATTGAAATAACGGCAGACAGATCAACTTTTCTTCAAAGGTGTTAGAGAGATTTATGCGCATCAAGAGCACAATTTATAATCATGCGAAGGGCTATTGAGTCCTCTTCAGGTGGTTTTGTTCTTTTCAAAACTAGAAGTATGTCTGTAGGGCACAAATTACGCCCCCTGTCAGTAGACATGTTCCCTTTATGTAGCTAGTATGAAAACTACGAATAAGTGTCATTTTGACAATATTTGAAAAAAAATTAAAATCCTGTAAGCATACACTTCTCCATTACATGTGTGTAAATATTTACCAAAATAATCAGGTTAACCACCTCAGTGCGTATTATGACGTAATGTTATCTTTATGACATTGCATAACTAATGATGCAAATATACATTTTAATGACGTATATACTCGTCATTCGCATTCAGGAAAAGTTAATGCCATGACGCATATATTCGTCATAACCTCTGAAGTGGTTAAAGCTTCTAAACCTTTGGAGGATGTAGACAATCAAAACAAGTAATTCTATTTGCATTGATGAATGATTGCTTATAATGTTGTTGAACAACCCACTCAAAAATCTTTCACTTGTTCGGTGACGTCATTGTTTGCCGATTTGAAAATCTAGCCTATGCTTGACACTAATGGCCGTAAAGTAGGGAGAGTTCTAGAACATGCCAACAATTTCTGTGACACGGTACCTTGGTTTTCACTGTCTAATCTGAAAGACAGAGGCAGCCAACTAAAGCATGGCTCAGATTCAAATCCACGGCAACACGAACAGAAGGCAATTACCCTAACCACTAGGCCACAGTGGCCTTCATTGATAAATGAAAGGATGGACTTGAGTAAATCATTCTGGACCCCCCTTCACACCCCATCTGCCGACTTAAATTTGCCAAGACATAAACAATGAGTATCCCTCACCTGGTAAGATGGCACATTGTCAAATGTCAGATTACGAAGTACAATGATGTCACCTGTGGTCTCGTTAATTCGGAAATAAGTGGTTGTATCCCCATCTCCTATTAGTGAGTATGATAAAATACCATTTGGTGATGACTGAAAAAGAACATTGTAAAGATTAAGTAATTTACTTATATCTATTTTTATCTCATTACTACTTTCAGAGAGAAAAGGAATTCACCAGACTTGCCAACCCAGAACAATTTCTATTGGGGAGACTTTACATTTGACTAATAATAAATAAGAAAATTGAAGTTTTTCATGGGAGATACATGTCCTTTTTTCATGGGACACTGTCAAAATTGTAAAATTGTACGTACAAAATTGGGAGACTCTCTATTTATGGGGGAGACTTGGCAAGTGTGATTTACATGTATGTCTTTACATAGGCCCCTTGCACAAAAAATCTTACAATTAAAATCACTCATAAGAGTATGAAATCTTAATATTGACAATAACAAATTACAAATGCCTATGATGTGACTGAAATAATTCATGTAAATCTGATTTTACTACAACTGGTAAATTTTATCATAAAATGAACAAAATACAGTAGAGTCGGTCTATAACGAATCGGCTTAAAGTGAATTCAGTGCTATATATAAGAGGAGTAAAATCTCCAAAAAGAATTACTTTTTATCTACATATGTAGTAAATTTTGATGCTTAAAACGGAGGATTCCTATAACAAAGTCAAAGTCAATCCCCTTGGACCTCTTTATAGACCAACTCCACTGTATGATAATGATAAGTTGAAACATTGCACACTTACAATTGTGAGTGATTTTAATTTTTAACAACAATTTTTTTTGTGGTCTGTTATTTCAACTGCATCTAAATACTTACTGTTCCATCATTATCAGTTGCTGTAACTTTCAGGATGCTTGTACCAATTGCTGTATATTCATTGACATTAGTAAAGAAAGGTCCAGCGAAAATTGGTGCGAATGAGTTTCTTAGGACGTTGACTGTAACTGAAGCAGTGTTAGAGCCACTCTTAGGCGGGTTTCCATTGTCATTTACAGTCATAGTAAACTGAAATAAAATTAGACATGAAAATATAAAACAGCTACATGTATATAACTACTATCTAAGACAGCAATCACTTATCCATAAGCAGAACAAGAAATATTTTATCAGAAATTGTCATATGCAAAAATTTCTTGAAGAGATTGTAGATTTAAAATTTTGTATGAAAATAAAACTGACAATTCTTGTAAGATCACTGCTAGCACTCTGTAGATTTCCATCAGACTCCTACGTGTAACAACTATTCCAATATTACATAACGTCGATACTTATCTTCTAACAAAGTAGTTCAGCATCCTGCTTGAAAATCTTTCACTTAAAAACACAAGTGAATGCTGGTGAGGGGTTTAAAATTTTGCCCTATGCTCAGAGCACATGGTCTTTGTGAACTGAGTTTTTATCATGCAAACACCTGCTCAGATACTGAACCTGCATTTAATTTTATAGTCCAGCCAAAATGACCAACAAGTTTCACTTTACACACCCAGCACACAGCACAGGAATAGTTGCTATCTTGGGCTTATGATGGTCTGAGCCCAGATTCAAACCTAAAGCTTTCTGTGCACAAAACAAATACTATGACCACCAGAATAATGAGGTGGTCATCACTTTCACATGACCACTAGGTAGAATGTCTCAGATAGGCACCTTTGAGCTGAATTTTAATAATAAAAGGTAACAAATATTCACAACGAGTCACTGTAGATAGGACTTACAGTAAAGCTACTCTGTGTTGTGCCTGTCAAGGAGTTCCTGACTATAAGGAGTCCATCGGCTGGATTCAGATAAAAGAAAGTTGTCGCTTCTGCAGGGAAATTTGTCAACACAGAGAATGTCAGCTGTGACTGTATAAAAGATAAAAACAAATTATTCTAAACAACCATTGGCAATTATCATGTGACAATACTTATTTTCAATAATTACCTCCCTCCCCTTAAAAAAAGGCAAAATATTTAAAAAAAAACAAAACAAACAAACCAAAAAACAACAACAAAACCAAGTAAAACCAAAAAAAAAATCAACTTACGGTTGCACTTTCAGCGTCACTGGCCAAAAGTTGCACAACACTAGAACCTGGTGATAAGCTTTCATTGATTGTTTTCTGATAACTTTGTGTTGTGAACTGTGGTGAGCTTGGATTACGATCAACTGATATGGTCACATTTGCATAAGCCTTGTCTTCAGGGTAGAGTGAATCATAAGCAGCTAATCCAAGCTGAAAAAGAGAACAACTCCGGGTGAGATCTAAGTATGACCTAACACACATCATCATGAAAATAGCTATAAATAAATAGAAAAAAAACAACATATAAATTACAATTTTTTTTTTAAAAAAAATCATCATATAAATATACAATTAAAAAAAAAAATTAAAATCACAATGAAAAAAAACAAAACATTTGCCTGTGGTAAAATACATGTAGTTATAAGATTCACATCCATATTTTAGAACAAAATAATCTGGGACTGTTTTCAGAAATTGTAATTATACAAATTAGGGCAAGGGATACTTATGAACATTAGAGGTATTTAATATAACAGATAAGGTATAGAATTATAAACTTACTGTGTATGACGTAGCTACGTCATTGTCCAGTCTGTTAAGCAGGGTAATTACACCATTAGAGTTGACTGTGAAGTAACTAGGTGCCGAGAAGTAGCCGATTACCTCATACACCAGTGTCCCCTGGAAGTTTGATCAACATACATGTTAGTATAATAAACTAAATGTTTATTCAAGTACACAGACACATCAAAAATTAATTCTGAAATGTGACAAGTCATATATACAAACCTACTTTAAACCAGAACTTTGGTTTTTACTGTCTCATCTGAAACACATGGACAGCCAACCGTAGCAAGGCTTGGGGTCGAGCTGTGGACCTCTAGATCAGATGACATATACACTAACCACTATGGTCTATGGTTTGTGTTATTGCATATGGAAATACAGCACTGTGCCATAAGTTTATGAACAATCACCATTTTTACTATATATTTACAGTGAAATTGCATTTAAAAAAATTTCCCTAGGTTTTCAGAGACTGAACCAATTTTTATGTTATTTGTACACAAAATTTCAATTTTTTTATGTAGTTTCTTTAGATATAAAACTTAATCATTTTCTTACAGCAGATGTTGAGATTACAAGAGATATTAACTCACTTGTTAACATTTTAAAATGCACATTCTCTTTATAATGTTACTTATTATGGGGATTTTTGATCACTTGAAAATTTAATCTTGTGTTCTACTTATTGCATTTTTTTTAACCATTTGAAAGAATATCAATTTGTTGGTATTAAAATATTCTTGAATAAACATAGTTGATTCAAAATCCATCTTACCAGCAGATCGGGATCAGTAGCAAAGGTTGAGACAACAGTAGTCCCAACAGGAATATTATAGTTGATACTGGCCGGATAGTTTACTCTATCAAAAGATGGTGACAGCTGATTTTTTGTGACATTAACAACAACCTGTGCTTGTGCAGTCTTTGCTGGTCTTGACTGGTCATTTACTAGGACATTGAACTGAAGCAAAAAGAACAGGTGTTTGATTTTCAAGATAAGTAAACAACGAATCTCCAAAATGGCAGTCTAACCCGGATTAAAAGACCACCTGTCATATATGATCATTTTGCCTCTTCCCCTGGACGGTCTCTTAAAACAGGTTAAACCGTAATCAAAATAAAATTCATGAAAAACAAATTGTTTGATATTTGTCTGACTTGATTGTACTAAATTGTTACAGTTCAGTGGCCCTTTTCACAAAGAATCTTACGATAAAAATCATTCGTAGTCGTAAGTGTAGGAAAATTCATTATTGTTTATTTGACAAATTCTCAATGTTATTCAATAAATATAGTCACAATAAACATTTATTGCCCTGGTTGGAGGGATATATGAAGATTTGTTTACCCAAGGCAAGTCATATTTCCCAAGAGCGGAGCACGAGGGAAATATGACTTGTTGCGGGTAAACAAATCCTCGTATATCCCTCCAATCAGAGCAATAAATTGTTTATTATACCGAGATACAGAATCAGTAAAAAAAGTTTCCTTCAGAAACCACGAATATAGAATGAACATAACTGCTTTTCGGAGAGCGCAGCGCTATGCTTTGTTATCATTTATTCATTGAAAGTTTTTGTCTTGGCTTATGACGTCACAATGTAGATGTGACGTAATGTTGCAAATGTAGACGAAGGAAATTATGAATGACGGTACTAAACGAACTGTATCAACCGTCTTAAATCAACCAAAGGGATAAAATTTGAGAGTAATGTCTCCATGTAAGCCTATACAGGATCGCTTGAGACAAAATCTAACAGTAAGTTAGCTACGCGAAAGCTGTTTTAGCTGTTGTAGTTGTTTACCTTCCATAAGAGTTTTTATTCGTAATACCTCAGGCAGTACTGTAACACGGACGACAACTTTGTCAAATAAACTCCAAGGGTTTTCGCAAGAGGGAAATATGACCACTACA
>JACSZP010027005.1:0-18395 GCA_016161895.1 Pinna nobilis
ATTTTGCCGTTGATCCGAAAAGAATTGAGACCCCAAAGGGGGAACACATGTTTTAAAAGTAAATCGCTATTTCTGAGAAAGTACAGAAGGGATCTTAATAAAAATTTGCATGGAAGATCCCCATGAGTTCTAGTTTGTATGTCATATTTTCGAGCTAATTAGAAAAAAATGGAGCTCCAAGGGGTTTGGTCTTGAAATAAAGGTCCAGTTATTGAAAAAATATAGAGAACTAAGAGTAAGAAGGGTAAGAACAGTCAGTCATAGGTCTATTAAAGATCTATTGATGGTGGGCGTCAAGATCCTTCTAGGATCTCTTGTTATACTTTTCTCACCGAATTCTCAATAAATTCTCTAAATTTTTCCTTAGTGCAAAATCATAAAGAAATAGTTGTCACTTATGCATAACCGAGAACAAGTCCAACTACCATACAAGCATGCTATTTTTCATTGGAAATTTAATGTCTAGCCTCCAACATTTATAGCAGTCGAATAGTATAGACCTTTACTCCATTCACTCTTTACCGAAGTTTTCTCATGACAGAAAAGATTTAAACAAAATATGGGCAAATTTTGGTTGATATTGCATCCATGCCAATGTCAATGTATTTGATAGCCCCTAAATTATGATAGGAAAGTCAGATGAAGACGGTATACCAGATATGAAGAATACAAACATATGACAATACGCTATACGTGTATCATATATTGATGTTTGAGCAATCATTCCATATTGAACTCAATGTAATAAAAAGTGTTATCCTTTTGTTGGCAGTGTCAAAAGAAACTCAATGAAAAGATCTAATGAATTATTTCTGACCAAAACCAATCTAACTCTTACCCATAGGAATGTATGGTGCAAGTTGTCAACATGCTTTACAAGGGGATTTAGTCTCACTCTGGGATTTTGTTAGAACTCCCTGCGTTTTGGTATAAACAAGGGACAAGTTAAGGATCATATTTGAGTTAGATTACATACTAGTAAACTAGACACTTACTTTCGGTATATTGGAGAGGTTTTGAGCGACGAGTGTGTAAACATCTATCCTTTGTGCAGGATCTTTATAGTCTAAGTTGTCTAATTGCTGTAATGTGGCTATCACAGGGTCATGAAACATCTTCAACTGGAAGTAAGAAAAACACAATACAACATAACAGATACGGATAACCAGCCATCCAAAAGATAAACTAAATGTCTTGTGAATCGTGGGCATGTATACATCTAATTAGAAATCAGTTTTCCTCTGAATATAAAAAGTTCATATTTATAACATGCCCTATCATATCTGACAAATTCACTTATGATCGCGTGAACAATGAAGAGAATTCCTAGCACCCTTTATTTTTCAATGCATACACAGGCAATGTAAGTTCCCTGTGTGGAATAACTGTCATACAGGAAAAGAATCAATACGACAGAATGACAGTAGAGTATTTATCGTTTGTTCATTTTCTATTGAGTGGTTGACAATGAGAATTTAAATAATGTCAAAATCATATGTCGATGGAATAGCTACATATTATGTACATGATATAACGCTGAAATGATTAGATCATTTGATACAGGATATTTAAGACTGTACTGATAACAAACACTTAGATAAATTGTTTCGTCCTTAGAAAGATTTTGATCCCTGTGAACTTACAACAAAGCGTTTTAATTGTCAAATCGAAGTATATATTTAGCTAAACCATACTCCTCCGTAGATCCGCACATGTACATAAAATATACAAATCGTCTGATCTTACCAATGAAAACAGCTGTGCAGTTGGGCGGTATCGTATATCTTTGTTTATCATTTTCTCTACAGGCTCGACCAAAGGGAGGGGCATTCTGTGGGCAACATCTCCAAATTTTTGGGTGAGCTGAAATGTTTTATTAACGGAACATTGTGAAAAAAGAAAATTATTCATATCAAGGTTCTTTGTTTTAACCGATTCTTTAAATGTTGTATGATGAACAAAGAAACGCACACTTTCAAATCTGTTGAATGAAGGTCGTATTTAGCCGTTATTATTTTATTCTGACGTCTATTCAGATGTGTTCTGGTCAGAAGAAGTAAGTGAATTAAGTCTTGCACCTTGTATAAGGAAAATTCAAAATAACATGTAACTATTGACTTATCTGGAAAATGCAGAAAATAACTCTGTCGTTGCATGTTAAAGAAATATGATTCTTGAATAACTGCTGCGAAAATGTCAAAGCCGCAACAAACTGGATCAGTAAAATGCTGACACTACATATCGAAAAGCATTTTCAAACAAGAAATAACAGATATAAATTCACTCATATTAGCTGCGCATAAGATATTGAGTATGTTTCACATTCATTGTAGAAAAAAAAATCTTGTATGCCAGGACTAAATTCCTGGGGAAATGTATAAAACATTTTATTGAAAATGAATGTGAATTTCGATTGGTTTAAGAAACCTATTGTACCTTTAAAAATTCTAAATACACAGATCCATACATATTTATTCGTACATATGTGCATGCATATTAATGAATACACTCTTCTCTTTAGATTTACCAAATTTGAAACAAATTCATTGAAGTAAAAACAAGATAACTACATGAATGGCAAGTCAATATAAAAGGATGACAGGTCAATATACAGATATGGCACGGTGGTATAAAGAGATGATAGATCAGTACAAGAGGATGAGAGGTCAATATATAGATAGGGCAGGTCAGTATAACCAGATGATAGGTCAGTGTAAAATGACAATTTAATATATAAGGTATTTCAGATGTTCTATCAACCAACAATAGTCAGTCTATATAAGTAGATAAGTATTTTGTAGATTCGGTGATTTTACCCTGAAAACCAGATAAAAAAGTAGATGTAAAGGTCATAAAATAGACAGGAAGTTAAATGACTTTGTGGTAAGTCAGTCATAGAGAAATCTGATATAATTAAATATTGAAGAATTTACTCAACTGTTATGACAAATGCTTAATATCAATGCTCAAGAGGACGGAAATAATACAAAAAGATTGTTCGATAAATACAGTGAACGATTTGATGCATAAATGAACATTTAGAGATGCAGGCCGCTGATCTTGAAAGAACATCTGATATCATTCATGATGTGATTAATACCAGTAGACCGAGATATAGCTATAGTTACAGAAAACAGCTAGGTTAGGTTGTCAAAGACAGAAAATATGTAGATATTCACTGCAACAAATATCAATAATTACGATATACTATTGAACAACATATAAATGAAATATAAGGCTATAAAAATCCGATATAATGATGATATTGGTGACATTGAAAGACTTGTGATAATAAATATGATAAAGATTATAATGAAGACGATGGCAAAAAAGAAAATGATTAAAGTAATAATAAAGAAAATAAAAATAAGAGAAGTTAAAATAAAAGTATGATGATGATGATGATGACAAACTTATGATAGTTATGATAATAACTTCAAGATACTATGCTACAAAAAATTATAAATTTCGAATGGTTTCAGAAACCTATTGTAGGAAGCTTTAAAAATTGTGGTAATCACAGTATCATCTCTTGTCGTTTAATATACAAGTGCCAAACTTCTTATATTGCATGTTTATAGAAACCGAAAATGCATATAATTGATATGACATCAAGATTTCAAATAATGTATCATCTAACCGTTGGAAACATAATGTGCTAAACAACACCACAGAAACAGATCAAGAAAATCTGATGACAAGATGTATCTGTGAAAATTGACACTTTAAGATAGGAAATATTAGCCCTCAAATAAAGATAGCACGCAGACGAGAAGATGTCAATACATCCCACACCCTATACTTTATACAAACTTGACAATTCTAATTGTAGAAGCGTAAAGATCAACATATATGTAAATCATTGTCAGTGAATAATTGTTGTGCTCGCAACCAGATTTGGCAGATCGTCAGTTTCATTTGTCGAACCATAAATAAGAAAATGGAAGGGAGTTAATGACTTTTATCTTAAAGATGGATGTCATTCAATATTTCTTACTTTTTCACTTAAATTGCTGACTCATGTCTTTCTTTTGTTTTTGACCATCCTCTTAATGTTATTATGCTTACATAGGTTGAAGTTTATTTTCGATAATTTCATAATCTTAATGATTTTGAATGTTCAATAAATTGGCAGAAACTCATTAATCTACCGTGAATAATCAAGGAATGTCATATTTCATTTTTGCCACGGTTTTATCTGTCAGACTTTTTGAATTTGGAATGCCACTTGGTATCTTCTACTTCACCCCTTTTAAATAAATAAATGTACATGTAAATACAAAGGTTCTTCTTTCGAAAACGAAAATCTACGCGCACTTATGTTTATTTGGAAAGATGTGTGTGTATGTTTATATTGACCATGTTCATTGGTTCAATCTCTCAACATATTCACTCAAAATAAGGTAACTGATATTTCATCTGACTTGCGCTTCTTTACTTCGTGTTGCATGGAGATATTATGTATAATATGAAGTCCAGAAGGAGGAACATTCCTGTCTTCCGGAATTCATGCTCTTCCATCCGTCCTAAAGGATATCAAACCATTTGTCTTTCAATCGACCTTCATAAGATCTCAAAACAGCTTGTAGTAAAGGAACAAATCAGATACCAATTTATAATTGCAATGAACCGTGAACGGGGTATACACAATGCTGGTAAATAAAGAAGTTATACACGAAACACAAATATATAATGTATCAATATATTGACCAAAAATCACCAAAACATCTCAAACACAAACTCGGTACCCAACTGTATTTTGTACGTTTTGCGATGAAAATAAGAAGGTTTTTCAGCATATGAATGTTTAGTATAATATTCAAAGATTGAAGAATCAACAGTTTGAGCACGTACTCCAATTTCGATTTAGGTAGTTCTACTCATGGTCATAGTTCTACTCATGGTCATAGTTCTACTCATGGCCATAGTTCTACTCATGGTCATAGTTCTACTCATGGTCATAGTTCTACTCATGGTCATAGTTCTACTCATGGTCATAGTTCTACTCATGGTCTTTCGTGCTACTTCGGACTGAATATCAAACCCTAATCCGGATTTCTAATCAAAACCGAAAATCATTGTAACAGCAATTAAATCCAGTTTTATTCAATTCAATGCATCAGGTATTTTTTTTGTTCAAATAGACCTATATATGGTAACAAAATTGAGCCTGGAGCCCGAAGTGTCACTAAAGTTGATGAGTTGTTTGCCCTGATCGTAACATTACCTGATCCAGCTGTTTGATGTATGTTGCACTGTTGTGCTCGGCCTCTATCATCGGAATGCCTTCATTGTAAATAGTACATATCACCATGCCAACGGAAAACATGTCGCTTACAAAGTTACACATCTTGGAAGTTTGTATCTCCGGTGCAATATAATTCAAGTCCGGTTGAGCCATTTTTGGAATCTTTGGTCCCCATGCATGACAAGGGCTTGATTCCTGAAGAGTATTTAAGCTGATGTACATTGAGAAAGAGACAGCGAGTTTCTGGTTAGTACCATTAATTAGTTTCTATATTTGACATGTAAGCACCTTCATATCGTCCGAACTAGATTGTTAACGTCACTAGACGTTAAAAGTTTGGTTCAGCGACACAGGCACACACATTAAGATTCTAAATGGCTTAAGTATATGTTTTCTTTTTTCAAGCAAATTGTCACTTTTGACAGATTTTAATTGTGTCAGTAGAGCAAAACTGTTTGACAGGTCGATAAATAACTCAGAGAGAGAGAGAGAGAGAGAGAGAGAGAGAGATAGAGATAGAGAGAGAGAGAGCAAAACAAATACCAAAGCATATTAGAAAGGACAATTTATGGTAGCCTTTTGATATCAATATACTTTTGATTTAACAGAAGACTCTAGCTAGCATAGATGTGCTCCTTTCAGCTTACCATTGATACCACAGCTATGTAATTTATGCTTTGTGAAAGAACACGAACAATAGGTAGATTTACTGATACTTTATGACTGAAAAACAGGATTAGTATGGAAAATGACTTTTCAGAGAAATTTTCATTTCTCTAGATTTACTGGGTCGTATTTCTAAATTGGATTTGATAGTTGATCCTTTGATTACTATCCCTGGACATTTTACAGCAACAATAAGAAAGGCACCAACAAACGTATGTTTTGTTTTAAAAGGACAAAAAAAAAAAACAACATTCACCGAAAGAAATAAAATCAATGGGATCGATCGAAAGCATTTTTTTCAGTCGATGTCTTTTTGAAAGGAATTTTACCGAATATAATCAAGATTATTACGAATACTATGATTCTGATGTTTTGGATCAGACCACAGAGTCGGCGAAGTCTGTATTTCAGGGGTTGCCAGGCTCTGTGACAATCTGTGACAATGACCGACTTCCAATCCTTTGGATGTGAGAGTAAAACATGTCTCTTTTGCTTCTGAGTCTAGGTTTGCCATTTAATTTTTGAAAAGCTGCTTGCTAGACATGGTCAAGTACATAACATAGGTATAAGTTGTGAAATATAATACACCGCCGTAAAATAATCAATAATGGTCAGAGTGAAAAAAATCCACTGTAAACAACACTTAGAAAAATAACGGCGACAGAAAACTTGTTTACCTTTCCGTCTCGCACCTTCTCTGAGAAGCCAAGCCCTGCTAGTTTCCATGTCCCTTTTTGTGTCACTAAGATAGATTGAGGACATACATTTCTGTGTATCAGCTGTTCTGGGCCATGGAGGAAAGACAAGGCCTCGGTAATCTGCAAAAGATATCTGAAAAATCAGTCAAAGGTAATGCCAGTAGAAGCATGACTACGATACTTCATATAGGATAATCTACAGTAAACATGTGGCTTCCGAAATACTTTTTCGCTTCGAAGTTTACATGGGATTTTGTTTATGTAAACAGTTGTCGATTCTGTCGTCGCTTAGGTAAATGAAAGAAATGTTATAATGGTAGAATTTGACAATGACAGTGGTAGTATCCTAGTATCGAGTAGTTTGCTATGCATTATCAAAACGAAATTTGTAGGAAAATTCTGGAAATTAGGCAATGATGTCAAATTAAATAAGGCGGGGTGATAGATAAACATTTTACCATTGTACTTTGAATACTTTCATATGGTTAAACAACAAACAAACAGTCCCTTTCACCTTTATATTTATTGCAATTTTTCTTCTGAGTATTAAAATTGAGGTCAAGATAAGATTTTCATATTATGTCATTAACAAATACAAGGAAAATCAGATATGTATAGAAAATCTATCATAAAATACTCGAATCGAAAAAAAACTCGAATCAAGAAATTGAATTTAATGAAAAAGAAATCTGCAAAAACAAATACATGTATGTACATAGTGTGTCAATAGAAGAGGATTCAATAGTCAACATCTAAATCATAGTTTGATATTTTTTCAAATAAAACATGCATTTGTTAAATAATTTCTTTAAATGATGTCACATTGCGACTAACATGTATATCTATACAATGTATTTGGAACAAATAACGTACCTGTAAAATTCCATACTGTATCTCGTACTCCAAGAACTCGTAATCCTGTGAAAAGTAATAAATATTAATTTTATAGACAACAGTTATTCAATAAATTAATCCTTACATAGACTATAAGTAGGATATTTTGCAATATATAAATACACTCGAGCCTCATTATTCCGGACGCCAATAATACGGATGCTTCAATTTCCGGACGAAATTTCCAGGGATCAAAATATTCAAATTGCATAAGTCCTTATTGTATTTACGTTTCAGTAATCCATACGCTTCCCTTATCCGGACAGTTATATAGATAATAAATATTCAATTAACTTATGCTTACAAAGACTATAAGTAGGATATTTGTAATACATGTACATGGATACAATGTATTATATAATCTATTTTTGTAACATTTTGTCTGTATTCTATTTGTCTACATATAAATCAATCGACCGGAACACCCTTTTTTCAAAGTATTTATGACTTCAAATGAACTATGTGCCTATACTTACCTTAATTTCTTGAGGTAGCTGTGCTGGGAGCCTTTCATAGTTTCCCAGTAAATTTGCAAGACTTGCTAACACCGGCTCGGAGGCAAATGCAATACTGTTACTGTAAAGGTAAAATGTAGGGAATTGATTTAACATTCTTAAAAAAAAATGAGGAACTGTGAATTATAAATTATATTGTTATTTCTGTAGTAATTATTAAACAACTTATCACACCATTTCAAACATTAATTCCTGAATTAAATGGCGACATGAATCCAAAGCAGACATAAGAACTTTTGACCTATGAATGCCATCCAATCAGGAATATTTAATGTGCCACGTAACTAAATCATCCCTAGAAAATATAAATGACGAAGTACCGAGGGATCAAGTACCGAGAGATCTGCAAAAGTCCAAGTACTAAAGAATATGACAAGCTGGAAATTATTACGGATACAAATGTGGAAAGCAATCATAAATCCTGAGCGGAATGGGACCAGCTATCCGGAAGGGGCTAGCAATTCCTGCTGACAAGCCAAATCCTCTGCGAATAGAAAATGGAAACCAAAACTATTCATTAAAATGTCGACAACAATTATGTGTCAATTAGAACAAATACTGCACCTCAGGTGATGTCTACGTCATTTATAGATTTGCTGTGGATTTTAAATAGAGAATTGATTCACTCCTGCAGCTCAGACCATTTATCAAATTAAAGTCTACAATAATAATATCGACACAATATGGTCTGTGTATGTAAGTTACTTATATCCGTCTTAATAGTTTTTGTAGTTCTGTATTTATTCTATACGGGAATTTTCATTCAAATGGAGAGGTTACTAATGCCGGTGAAGGTCTTCAAATTTCATTTTTATCATACCAGTACGGTTGTAAAGGCACGTGCGCAGTGAGATCATTTTTATAATACCAAAACGGTTGTATTGGTACATGGGCAGTGAAATATTTTTATAATACCAAAACGGTTGTAACGGTGCATGGGCTGTGAGGTTTTTGTATGATACCAAAACGGTTGTAACGGTGCATGGGCTGTGAGGTTTTTGTATGATACCAACACGGTTGTAATGGTGCATGGGCTGTGAGGTTTTTGTATGATACCAACACGGTTGTAATGGTACATGGGCTGTGAGGTTTTTGTATGATACCAACACGGTTGTAATGGTATATGGGCTGTGCGGTTTTGGTATGATACCAACACGGTTGTAATGGTATATGGGCTGTGAGGTTTTTGTATGATACCAACACGGTTGTAATGATACATGGGCTGTGGGGTATTTATATGATACCAACACGGTTGTAATGGTCCATGGGCTGTGAGGTTTTTGTATGATACCAACACAAATTTGTAATGGTACATGGGCTTTGAGGTTTTGAATCTTATCAGTAAAGTTGTACCGGTACTTTCGCATTTAGGGTTTTATCGTCCCAACACGTTTGTAATGGTATGTGGCACTGTCGGTTTTTATCGTACTAATACGTTTGGAACGGTGCTTTGGCATTGATGGTTTTTATCGTACTAATGCGTTTGGAACGATACTTTGGCATTGATGGTATTTATCGTTCCAATACGCTTGTAATGGTGCTTTGGCATTGATGGTTTCTATCGTACCAATACGTTTGGAACGGTACTTTGACATTGATGGTTTTTATCGTATCAATACGTTTGGAACGGTACTTTGGCATTGATGGTTTTAATCGTATCAATACGTTTGGAACGGTACTTTGGCATTGATGGTTTTTATCGTATCAATACGTTTGGAACGGTACTTTGGCATTGATGGTTTTTATCGTACCACTGACGGTTGCATTCCCTTTGTGAAAACATTATAGGTCTTTTCCGAGATACTGTTACGGACCCTTATAGATCATTTGAATTTCATCACCACGTGACCACGTAACACAATTCTAAGCACATACAGACAAAATGGCGAATCAAGCTCTCGATTAAAAATGGTTGTCGAATGACAGGACTTTTTGATTAAACGTGGCCTCCAAATTGCTTTCAATAAAACAGACTTATTTAAAATTTGCAAAGCCGCCACGGATAATAATTAAGAGTCAGAAGAGGAAGTTTCCGAAATAGATCGTGAAATCGAAGGTGCACTGAGTTTCAGGAAAATGACCAGATGAGTACGAACGTGTTATGTGATATATTATCAATAAAAATATAAATTTGGCTTATTTTCTCTTCCTTGAATCTGATTTGCAGCCTATCAACACGGACCAGTACTTACTTTAAGATATTATTTTATGTCTTTACAATACCATTATTTATTTCGTAGTCGCCGCGAAGAAAGTGCCTAGAATTTTAGGCAGGCACGTGACCAGGTGCATTCTAAATGGGAAACCGCTCCGGATCTCGGAAATAACCAATTGCTTTACATCTAAGCGACTGAGGTTTGACTCGGTCCCGATTCGATCCCTGAACTTTTCGCACAGGATGCAAACCCTAAAACAACTAGTAAACCGTGACTGCACAGTAATGTAACAATTTTATTTAAGATCAAAACCAAACCAATGATCTCCATCGGTTTGTTAGTATAATCTTAACATATCTCGTACAGTGAAGTAAATACAGATATTTTCTTATTTAGATTTTTTCATTAAGGCCCTTTCATAACTGGATGAAAATGCGTTCTTTTATTTATAAATGCAAGAAACCCGATTTGTTACATGTTCTGCTGCATATTGTTGCAAAATTTAGACGATGCAAAAATATTACTTAACATATCCTTTATTTCAGGAGATGAGACTAGCAGAATTCTGTGCTTGTTTTGTAGCTGACTATTTAATTGATATTTACGCACCATATACAAAACTATCACCATTTTAATTTCGTTTCTTGGGTCAACAAATCCCCAACGTAATAAGATTGTATCTCAAAGGGTGATGGTCATATCCCTAAAATAACTTATCTCATTGCTGAAATAAATGTTTACACGCAATTTGCGATCAATCAATCGGCAATTTTCAGGGAACAATTTCTCATCAATAAAGATTTGTACCTGCAGTCATGTCAATTTCAAGAAGTACGAAAAAAATATATCTTTTATTGTCGGATATAAATTTGTAACCTTGGCAATTTTAGTCTAATTACAACTCAAGACTCCTTTTTAATAAGCGCCGGTGAAAATCATCTGATCTAAGTCTACCTTAGCCTATAATACAGAGTCGTGACCTTTCTCAAAGCAATTTATCACCCTATAAAACTCATGTTTCAAAATACAAAGAAATGATTAATAGCAAACAGTTATTCTTTTCAGTTAGTTTCTTACCTCTTAATCGGCGCCAGTTGCCACTCCCTAACTTCCTAAAAGGTCGTGACACGCGGTCATAATAAAGTGATCTCAATGGAGTTGAGTTAACACTATTGTTGCTTATCAAAAAGTGAACTCAATGGAGTTGAGTTAACACTGTTGCTTATCAAAAAGTGACCTCAATGGAGTTATGTTCACACTGTTGCTTATCACACAGAGACCTCAATGGAGTTGAGTTAACAGTGTTGCTTATCATAAAGTGATCTCAATGGAGTTGAGTTAACACTGTTGCTTATCATAAAGTAATCTAAATGGAGTTGAGTTAACACTGTTGCTTATCATAAAGTGACCTCAATGGAGTTGAGTTAACAATGTTGCTTATCATAAAGTTATCTCAATGTAGTTATGTTCACATTGTTGCTTATCATAGAGTGACTTCAATGGAGTTGAGTTAACACGTTGCCTTTCATAAAGTGACCTCAATGGATTAAGTGACCTCAGTGCAGTTGAGTTAATATTGTTACTTTTCATATAGTGACCTCAATGGAGTTGAGTTAACATTGTTACTTATCATAAAGTGATCTCAATGGATAAAGTGACCTTAATGGAGTTAAGTTAACATTGTTACTTATCATAAAGTGACCTCAATGGAGTTGAGTTAACATTGTTACTTATCATAAAGTGACCTCAATGGAGTTGAGTAAACATTTTTACTTATCATAAAGTGATCTCAATGGATAAAGTGACCTCAATGGAGTTGAGTAAACATTGTTACTTATCATAAAGTGACCTCAATGGAGTTGAGCTAACACTGTTGCTTATCATAAAGTGGCCTCAATGGAGTTGAGTTAACATTGTTACTTATCATAAAGTGACCTCAATGGATAAAGTGACCTCAATGGAGTTGAGTTAACATTATTACTTATCATAAAGTGACCTCAATGGAGTTGAGTAAACATTTTTACTTATCATAAAGTGATCTCAATGGATAAAGTGACCTTAATGGAGTTGAGTTAACATTGTTACTTATCATAAAGTGACCTCAATGGAGTTGAGCTAACACTGTTGCTTATCATAAAGTGGCCTCAATGGAGTTGAGTTAACATTGTCACTTATCATAAAGTGACCTCAATGGATAATGTGACCTCAATGGAGTTGAGTTAACATTGTTACTTATCATAAAGTGACCTCAATGGATAAAGTGACCTTAATGGAGTTGAGTTAACATTGTTACTTATCATAAAGTTACCTCAATGCAGTTGAGTTAACACTGTTGCTTACCATAAAGTGACCTCAATGGAGTTGAGCTAACGCTATTGCTTATCATAAAGTGATCTCAATGGAGTTGAGTTAACATTGTTACTTATCATAAAGTGACCTCAATGGAGTTGAGTTAACACTGTTACTTATCAGAAGGTAAACAGGCAAAACACCATAACCTATACCAGTCTACAAAGGCAAAAGCTGACATGCACATTCAACGAATTATACAAAGTTAAATTGATTAACAGCAATGGTCGCTAGAATTCTAATTAAGACATGAAATGAAATATTGAAATAAGACATGAGAAAGAGACACTAGAGGCAATTTTTAGATATCTGATTTGGAATTCGGAAAAGATAGGGTACATAAAGTTATAAATAACACCCATCCAATCCAATAAGATTTGATTTTTAGACACTTTGTCCTGATCAAGTAAAATTTACCGAAACAACGCTAACCACTTAAAAAAACTGCTTGTTACTAATGTTGCCTAATAGCGGAAATGAAAAGTCATTGACAATCTGTGTCGAATTTTGATTTTTTTTAAAAATTAGAATAAGTTCGGTTTCGTTCGAGAAAAATATCTGGGCAATGTTTCGATGATAAAATTCTTTAAAAGTGTCATTCTTTTGACAGACATTTTGAATGTGTCAATACCTATCAATTATCATTTGGTTGTTCTTCAAGTTTTGTCACCAAAAATGTTTTGAATTAGTAACTACGCCGTGTTAACGATCTATTTCACTTGTAATCCATTTCTTTTTTCCTTTTGTATTGATAATGACACTATTTGTGTACGAATCTGTTACGTTGCTGGGCTATGGCGCTCCACTTACACGTTATTTCAGCTTGTTGATGAACAGGTCGCAACATTAAGATTCTCCTATTGTAATGTCTTATAAACTTGTCGCCTAAGTCTCAGATTTAATCAATATATTGAAATGTTTCTGACGTCTATCGGAGTCATGATTTTCTCAGCTGACGATGTCAGTTAGACTTGAGATAACAAAAAGGTTCTTGTTCTTAGTATTACGTAGTAACAAGGCGGCTAGGTGATTACATATTTGTACACGTCGTTAACAACAAATCTCTTATTGTTCTTCCGTAGGACACCAACCTCTCAAATCGTTTGTTATATACTTCAGCTGGTAATGTAGAGATTAACTCATTGAAGTGTTATTAGTTCAGAAATTTGTTTTTAATATATGCACATGCATCCCGTTTTATCATAAAGCTTATAATTCCTTCTGCATAGTATTAGGATGTGCAATGCATATATTGTATTACTTAAGAAAGTTATCTCAGTTATTCTTCGACAACTGATTCTGTTGAATAATAGAGGTCACATATTTAGACATATCTTTTGTTGGTGACTATTTTATGGTGCAGAATAGTTTACTACTGACTGTGTCAGGATTTTTGTCGATTTAAACATAATTTGACACTTATAAAACTTGGGAGTATCCCAATGACGTACAACCAGATGAATGACCACATGAGACAGACAGTAAAGTGTCATAGAGGTTGACGACAAGTGAATATGATGTTGTCATGGTGATTCTAATACAACGTCTGGATCAATACTGCGGAATCTGTTGTGAGCTTATTGGAAATTTCTGCTTGTAACAAGTCATATTCTGATAATGTTGTATGTGTGTATCTCTCAAATTCTGACATATAATATGTACATGTATATTTGAACATTTTGTACAAAAGAGAAAAACAAGTCTGAATGACGTGTATTACATTCTATCGATCGAAGGTCACTGGAACCTTGTGCAGTAGAAGAGAAAGCACAGTCTTTGGTTCTCTCTTTCTATTGTCCAAAAGGTCACAAGTCACACATAAAGGTCAAATTGGTAAAAAAGTCTTTGAAATATATGTGTTTATTTTGTTTCTATTACAGCTAATAGGTTGTTTAAACATGTCATGTATGTTGACTCAAGTTGCAGTTCTTTATGACAAGAGTTGAAAGGTTTCGATTTTGAAGGAAAAAAGCTAAGCTTACCATTTTGAATAAAGGTCTCTCTTCATAATTCTTGAGCTAGCAGTAATATGTACATAGGCGTATTAGCATGTCGTTCCAAGTTTCATAACTATTTTGACTATGGATTACTCAGTTTACCTGATCAAGCCATAGGGCTCACGGCGGGTTTGACCGGTCAACAGGGGATGCTTACTCCTCCTAGGCACCTGATCCCACCTCTGGCGTATCCAGGGGTCCGTATGTACCCAACTCTTTTTTTGCAATTTTTGTAGGAATTACGAGATTGATCACTGTTCGTTGCCTTTACCTTTTTATCATACAACTTCATATCTCACCTTAATGAAAAGAACAGTTGTTGATTTACTTTTGGAAAGCATATTGTAGATTCGTAGCTGGGTTACTCCTACCCAAAGAAATAAAATATCCCCACAAGGCCCGACATATTGTCGCGTAATAGTCCATGGGCCAAACCAGATATTGGTACCATCTCTGGTGGCAACGCCTAACTATTGTTTTTGATAGTTTGTCATCTTCTGATAGTGAAATGATGTGATAGACTTTTCATTAGAGTAGCTCTCTATTAGTTTTCACAGTTCAATGACAACAATATGATTCGAAATTTAAACATAATTCTGGGTAGGGGAAACAAATCTAAATATATTTTAAGGCTGAATTGACCAATTGAAACAAATAACCACTTAAAAGATGGCCAATGATATTCTGTTTTAGATTGAGAATAATTTGTGCATCCAGTGTTTTGAAGTAGATCAACAAAGGTAAAAAGCTCGCCGACATTGAACTATTCTGAAAATCTGACACAGATATAATTGTTATGCTATAGAAAGAAAACTTCAGTCAATCATTTAACCATAAATATCTTAGCCATAAACTTGACAACTGATGGTACTTTTATTGGTTTATTGTTCGTTTATGTTTTATTACATACATTGTATACACACATTCTACGGAAATTGTTATGACAATATAAAGTCTACATATGTAAAAACAAGGTTAGACTAAAAGCCGTGTATATCTTCACCGTCCGATTTTATATATGTTACTACACTAATGTGAAAAACTAACCAGGAGTATGTGACTTCCAAAGTTATTTAAGGGGTATGGGAGTATGATAAACTTTCATTTAGGGTTCCCGTAGGCAAATTTCAATAAATAATTACTTAACACATTACAATTAAATGATCTATATTATATATTTTATGTCAATATGGTATAAATGAAATGACAAATAGTTTAACAAACTGGTAGTCTGTACACGGGTAAATTGTTTCATTGCTTACACAATAACTAATCTGACATTGTGACGTTAACCCTCCAGTAGAGTGTCTTTCTATATATCTTCTGAAATGAGTATTTTGCAGCAGTTGATTTGGTACAAATATTACACATTGAACGCTACGGTCATGGCATGGGGTGTTCTTATATTGACTTGTACCTATATCACTGAAATACTTTTGATTAACTTCAAATATGTTCCTAGTTTTAGGAAAGCTGAGATAACAGGATGACATTTTGAATCCATTGACATTGGAATACCATTTGAATAAGTAACTATTTTTAGAAAATGTAATATACCAACAGTCGTTCCCATGATCAAAGCTCCAAGCAATGTAATGCTCAAATACCCTTAGATAAATTTCAACAATTTTATATTGTCTTTTGCTGGTATGTTCAATTTTTTTCATATCAAGAAATAGCCAGTACTAACCTAGTAACATAGATGTATACACAAGACGAGGTAACCTGCTCCCATTACCACTGGAGATGAAATATCAAGGCTGTGTTCTAAGTTTTCTGGAGGATCTGCATGCATCATTGACAGAGTCTTATTCTTATTATTAAATGTCCTTAACAGCATATTTACAGATACCTCTACCTCTTTACTGTGCAACATATTGAGAGAAAATGACAATTGTCCCAAAATAGATATGGCATTTGATTTCTATGCGAATGAATCAATAGAAAAGCACAGAAAGAGTAAAAGGGGCCTGGAATAGGGATTATGTTTAGTACTATTGTACCTGGACACACTACCAGAAAGGGGAGAAGTTTATTTTCTGGAGCTGACAATGAAACAAGGTAGGTTATGGCTTAGGATTGGAATTCGCAAAGTAAGAACTTAGAAGGAGTGTTTACAACTGCTAATTTTCACATACGAAACTATAAGGACATCGGGAAAGCAGTTGCACATTTGAGGGACTCGAGTCAACACAACAGGAGGCTGACACACATCTTGTCTATCATTAAATTATTCCAGCAATTATGTCTGGTGCTGGCTGACCATGTAGCCAATCTAATTGGTTCATTATCAACTCTTTTCCATCCATGTCCATCTGAAATAGAAATTGTTGGCTTGTTCTGTACTCACATTTTCCAGCTTGCTCATTTGCATGTTATACAAGATTGACCAGACTGTCTTAACAAGGAAGTAAAAGCTGTGATTTAATTTCACAGCGTTCCATGTTAGACCATGGACCAAATCCCAAAATTTGACCAATAGGTACCACTTCTGATGGAATGCCTTTAGCAAAGCAAAGACGAATCACAGACATCTGTATCTTATGGAAGTATTCTGTTTTGATTAACACTGTCGGTAGTACTTTTTCATAAAAATTTACAAACGTATGTCAACCCCTTCTAGTGTTGACTCAAGTTGCTCCGATGCTAAACTACCTACACTCCATATCACCCAGCATTAAGTTCTGTGTGTGACAACTTGCTCTTTTCCCTGTAAACACTCTTTCTTAGTTTGTGACAAGAAGCTTCAATTCTTTCTGGCAGTGTGCCAAGGTACAAAGAGTATACTTTTATATTGAATTCCTTTTCCAGACCCCTTTTGACTCTTTCTTTGCTTGATATTTATTCACACAGATATCAAATTGCATGTCTATTATGGACAATTGTCATCCTCTCTCAATATGTTGCAAAGTAGAGAGGAAGAAATGTCTGTAAATGTGCTGTTAAAGACATTTTATAAATAAAAGTTAGATTCAATGCATGCATACAGAACCTCCAGGAAATTTAGATAACAGCCTTGATTTCATCTTCGGTTGTAATGGGACCAGCTTTCGTCGTGTTGTTTATACACATGTACATCTACATGTATATAGCTAGGTAACTACTGGCTATTTCTGGGGCCTCCGTGGTCGAGTGGTTAGCGTGTTCGACTTTGAATCGAAGGATCCGGGGTTCGAATCCGTGTAGTGCCACTCTACGGTTGGCCGTCCCTGTCTCTCGGATGAGACAGTAAAAACCGAGGTCCCGTGTCACAGTCGGTGTTGGCACGTCAAAGAACCCTCCGTGCTCGACGGCCAGCAGTGCCGAGCATAGGCAAAGTTTGTCGTCCTTCACCGGGACACGGTGGCGTCTCCATATAAGTGAAATTATTCTTGACTTGGGCGTTAAACAACAATAAAACAACAACTGGCTATTTCTAAATCAGAAATTAAACTAAGCGTATCAGCAATAGACAGAATATAAATATTTTGAAATTTATTTGAGGTATTTCAGCATTACATAGCCTGGAGCTTTCTTTATGGGAACTACTGTTGGTATAATACATTTTCTGAGTATTATATTAATACAGAAAATGCCATATTTTACATTATTTGCTTTCTGTTGTCTAAGCTTATGTATATCCAAGAACCTATTTGATATTTTCAAAAAACTTTTTGATTGATATGGGTACTTAAAAGAGCTCTATCTGCCTTGATCGTAGCATTCAATATTTAATATTTACTCCAAATCACCCGCTGCAAAATACTTGTTTTCAGATGTATTAAATGAATCTCTAAAATCATATCAAAAAGTCTAATTAAAGTTGCTATAGGTTAGAAAGTGACAAGTTCAGATTAACATTTTTGTAACATATAAAACAAGATACCCAAGCT
>JACSZP010027008.1:0-13247 GCA_016161895.1 Pinna nobilis
TGACGTCTCCGTATGAGTGAAATATTCTTGAGTGGGACGTTAAACAATAACAAGCAAACAAAACATAAACAACAATAAAACAACAACTGAACACATTTGTTATGAAACAGACCGGAATGAACATTTTTCTCTATTTTAAATGATAAGCAATATCCTAAATTGGAGACAAAGGAAGAAAATTGATGGTATCCTGAAACGAGATTGGCTGGACCTTCACAGGGTTCTGAAGTCAGAGGCACTCACATGGATAGCAATGATTTGAAAATTAAAATGAGATCACCTGTTGTTGTGAAATACGATCAGGATATGCTTCAAACACGTTTAAAAGTTATATAAGGTATTACAAACTTTTTCTTATATCACATGACGTATATTGTAAATTAACGACCTAAACTTTTTGCTCTATGCCTGGCGAAATGTACGAAAATAGTTAAATAATTGTAAGATTTATGAGTTCATCAAAACTAAAAGGCATTGATGTGATGTGCAACAGTAAAATGACAATTTGATGTTAATTTTGCATAGAGGGCATGCAGCTTTTTAGGAATTTTTGATTTTGAAGACAACTTACGCAAAAGATGAAAATACCGATATATCTAAAGTAAGCCCAAAATGATGAATTTATATCCGAATCTGACATATGAAGATCTGCAAGAAGGCAATAAATCTTGTATTCTGATGTATTCAATGCTATATTGCATTAAATATGTTTCTTATAAACTAAACATTAGCACACCAATATATGTGAACATCAAAACAATTCTTTTTCTTAGTTCAATCTACTATAAATTAAGTGATGCATTACCAATTCTGCACTTTCTAACTACTCTATCGTTCCTTTTTTTCATCCCAGAACCATATAATACATAATATGATTGAATATACCCTGAATCATATTGTTATCATTATGTTACTATCATAAAAAAATTCCCTCTCTTTCATACTGTTCCGTGCTTGTCTGACGGGTAGCATATAGGATAAAGTCTTCCGTATGTATAAAAATGTCAAGTCTGCATCAGGATCATGCCGCCATGCCGCCATGCCGCCATGATACGACTAGAGTTGAATTTAAAAATGACTTAAATTGATAAAAGGGATCCCGGACCAACCGAGAATATCTGTGACTAGAATAAAAACTGTATCTGTATATATTATACAATTATATAATGTGGACCATTTTGGTCTCTCTATAAGCAACAAAGCAAGATTTAATATTAACATGTTAGCAAACGTAAATTTGATATAGCAAATAGTACAAGACCTCTGTCGACAAATGACCGATCTGCAGCGGATATTTGGAAAATATGCTAATTTTAAACTAAAAATCGATTTTAGCGAATTAAAAATTCTACTGACAGGAAACACCACCATAAAGCGCTAAAATTAGAGTTAATCGAAATATATGCGCAGTATTCTTATTGAAATGCTGACTTTTTGGCGAGACAGAGATATATTTTCAAGTACTCAGTAGATCACGTTCACCAGAATATGACCACAGAATCAACAAAATGATTTTAATTTCCCAGCAGTTCGACTGAGATTTAAATATTTGATAAAGCTGCATAATTACTTCCGGAATTGTATTTCAATGAAAACGACAAATCAAATTGTCATTTGTGTGTTCCACTGTCAGTGAAATTTACATGTAGGCTCAAAAGGTCAACAAACGCGTGATAGGTAATCACGGCAAAGACGGAAATACGGGATAGATAGAGATGTGTATAAACAGACGAATGCCCGGTCGGTTGGCTATATTGTTGTTTAACGTCCTACTCAAGAAACTTCAACTTATATGGAGACATCACCGTTTGAGGGGCGATAAAGTTGGTCGTTTCTCGGCACTTATGGTCGTAAAGCAGGAAGGAATCTTTAAAATACTGTCACCTACTGTGACACGGCCCTTTTTTTACTTTATCATCCGAAGGACAGGGACAGTCAAACGCAGAGTTCCTTGGATTCGAACCCACGACCTCGCGATCAAAAGGCGAATATACTAAAGACTAGGCTACGACGGACCACAGAAATACCTGAAACAGTGCCCATGCAAATATTGAATAATACATAGAAATGTGGACGTGTCTTGAACACATTTTGCAGATTTGATGAATTTCATTCCCTTGATCTATTGATGCAATTCCATGTCCGATATTTTGACCTTGAATGCTTTTCCACTTTGTGGAATGTTGTTAAATATTCAAAACCCATCATGAATTGGGGCAATTATTTGGTCGTTGTTTTTGTTTAGCAAAGTTGTAATTAACCGTCCTTTTTAAATGGTAATGAATAAGCTGTAAAAATTAAATCGAGGTTTTCGACAGCAAGAAAATCTAGTTAAGTTTTACGTAAGCTGATCACCTTTTAGATATATTGCTCGTCATAAAATGAAGCTCTGATTGGCAACACTATACATAGCAACAGGAAAATTCGACACAACCGGAAAATTCAACAAAACAAGACTGATATTTTTTTAGTGTAGGTTGTATTTAAAACTCTTTACTAGTATTCTAGGCATAATAGAAATGACAGTACATGAAATGGTCAACATTTTTTTTGTCTTATTTGATGACCACATTAAGAGTTATCCTCTCAAAACGTTTCTTAAAAGAAACGTGAAATGCAATTGAAAAAGGACCAAGGGATATTCGAACATCAAAATGTTGATAATAATGACAAGGTTGGAATAGCCATGGTCGCATAGTGGAAAACAAGTCCCTAACCAACCCCCTTACGAGTGTCGAAAAGCAGTCAGCGTTCGATGTTAGAATGTCACACCGGTCACAAATATTCCATTGAAATCTTACGATTGAGCATCATAAAGGTCTTTCAGAGTGGATTACAATTGCACATTCCAAATCGGAGTGGATCAGGTGCCCCGGAGGTCAACTTCAACAAGCATCTCTTCGTCAATCTGTTATTCATGTCTTTTGCTTTTTGATAGGAATTGTGTACTGTTGAGGTTGACTAAGAGTAAATTATTTTATCATTAGCATGTTTGGTTTCACCTTTGCTGTCATGGTATCTAGTGGCTAATTTTTTGCGACGTGTACAGAAAGTTCTGTGTTCGAATCCAGGCCTTAAAAACCATATTCCATGAGCGTAAACACTTATTCGTTTGCCTTTTCCGCGGCATTTGAATCGAAGATTGCCAATTGTTCAAATAACTTGAAAGCTTCGTACAATTGTAAATGTTTGAAGGATGAATATGCCTCCACTTGAAAATTACCCTTAGTGCAAAGCACATGCCTGAATTCAAAGCCGTGCTTAGATATTAGATGCGTCTGTATATGAGCACTGCATACTCGATTGGGACTTAAAAGAAGAGTAGACACTCGATAGCTGGTGTCATTATTTGAATTTCCTTAAGTGAATGTTATAAGGTGAGAGTGTATCTCTTAAACTATAAAAACAATACTGTAATCGTTGACATACTGCATATGTACAAACGTCTGTCCTTTTTTGCATTCGCATTCTTTGTGTCGAAAAGAATACAAATTAATATCAAATAGCACATAGGTATGCCTGTTATTTCAAATTGAATAACTTCACACTTTAACTAGATGAGGTACTGTTTGATGTGTTAATTCAGCATAATTAGTAATTAGAATTAATTATCTTATTAATTTTTATTAGAGGGCGCCTGCAATCTTCGTCCTTCCTCATTTTTTCGTCGGAATTATGTAGTATGTAGGAAGTGTCAGTGATTCGATTAGAATTTTTTATCATCTTCATTATAGGCCTATAAACAGGACAAACAAAGAAAGCTGATTACTTACATACTAACGTGTGGAAATAAGCTGATAGTCTCTGATACTTATTTAAAAATAAAATCTATCTTTAGGTCTTCTCATAATTATTATTTTGTATTCCCCATAAACATATGACCAATATTTCTGTTTGCTCTGCGGTTTCCAGTTTACACTTTTAATATGTTAATGCAATTGACGGGTTTATATACTTGTAGTATTATCGTATTTTCCAAGTTTTTGCATTTTTTTTTTGCACTTGTAAAAAGCGACGGCGTACTCTCATGTGCTTAAACTGATATCAGATATATTTAAAAGCGTTCGTCCTCTTACATAATCATCAAAAACTAATAAAGTCCCACACTGAAACCAAAGTGGTAACATCAAGAAATTAAATGGTGTCCAGCGATAATTGTTTGACGATATCGACCTTTTATATTTCGCATATTGGTGTTCAATGTCTTTGCAGTAGTCCTATGAAAGAATGTCAATGCTTTGTAAATTCAAAGGAAATAAATCTATTAGAATGTTTTTCCCCTTTAGCTGAAATCTGATTCGCAGAAGAATCCGGTTTACCATAAAAAGAATACATACTTTGGCAAGGAGGTTTTTTCAGAGTTATCTATCTTTATACTGTGTAAATTTTCAAATGACAAGGTGGTCAATAACAGACAGCACTTTATGATAATATTTTCGAACTGAAACGTAAATGTAAGTATCTCGACAGATAAATCAATTAAATTTGTAGAATGTATTTTCCTGCTTCAGGTGGTGAGACATGGCCTGGATTTCTCGAAAACAAACTTAGTCAAAATTGCGACTCAAGACTGAGTTTTCACTCTAATATATTTGGTTGAAAACTCAGACCTGATTTGAAATTGTGCCTTAATTTTTTTCGAGAAATCTAAGCCTGTTGTCTTCGAGTCTTGTTATAAGTTATATATTGTTGGAACTCTTAAGGCGGTCTCTTTAACAAAAAAATAGCTATCCCGAATTAGGTAGCTGGGTAATCATTTTGAAATTAGGAGCATATGTCGTTAAGTTTGTGTATTTAGTGTTAATTTTTTTTTTGGTTTTATTGCCAAAGATTACATTACTAGAAGTGTTAACGCGAAACAGAATCTAGTATGCAATTTAGAATTTACGGTATATACATATGTATATGTTTTACCGTACAAAAAGTACTTAGTAGACTAAATTTGATTGAGAGTTGTCGAACTTGCTTCAGTTTATATCTCAAAATAACTGACCAGTAAACAACATATGGCGTTACTTTTGACCTGGACGGAAGAAATAGTATTTTAGTTTTAGTATTAGTTTTAGTTTTTCTGCTCAAGAACGACACTTCCTTCTTTGAGGTCTAATTAATGACGGTTTTGTATGTGCCAATTTACACCCGACATACCGTAAACGGGATATCGAAAGAAGTAACTTCGTAATTGAAAAGCCATCAGGGTTAGTTTTGCTCTTTTCATTAATATTCTTTATACATTTTTTTTCAACTATGGGTATCACTACACAGTTGCAAGCTCCCATCGAATCCTATGTTAAATTTTCAATGGTCAAGAGTCAAACAAGAACATACAAGGGTTTATCCGTTCATTAGATATGACTCATCTGGAAGGGACCCTCTACTAATTTATCTGCATAAGCTAAAGGACTATTTCCCGTTTAGAATTTTGCAAATTCAGACTTAATGACTGGCATCAAGAAATAATTTGCTTACCAACAAAACTTTTTTTATTGTTCTTCTGTTTGTTTGTATGTTTTGTTTTGTGTTTGCTTGGCCTTTTTTTAGTGTGGGAAACCCCTGCCATCAGAACTGTTGCACTACATCATTACGCCAAACTTTACATTCCCATATGTTTTCAAATTTTACAGAAATTGAGCTTTCCCAATCATATTTTACCTCTCACGTAGCTTACGTACATCAATTCACTGCTTTTCTTTTTTATTAATTTCAAGCATTTTAGCCATTTTTCATACACACTCTGAGACAGCGGGCACTAAACCGTTATTGTGAAGTTAGACCTTAATTGCTGTCATTTCACATGGCGCCCAATCCATTATTTTACTTGTTATATGCGTCTTATAATCACAACAATAAAGTTAGAAATCGGAAATTGCGTATTTGCACAATTACATAACATGAAAAGTTTGTCATTTGCGCTGACATTTGAAGATGCAGGTTGATGTTGATCTCCATTGATATGCTATTCACGAATCTTCCACTAGCATAAAGAAGACACTGAATACCAATGGAGGGGATGGGGGCAAACGGTTGGCGATAAAGACCACCGAGTATTGTAAAATTTGAAACGCACTGACACATGTTATAGTCGTAGTGGTGACTGTTCCGTTATCACCTGTTGACCAGTGCTCCCTTGACAGGGATCTGGTAATATTTACGGTTGTTATCAAGTTGTTTACCAACGTGAGCTCTTCGCATGAGCCGCTGCACACACGAACAAATCTGTTATTTAGCAATCCAGCAAGATTTGCATTGACATTGTTACTGTTGGTATACTTAAAATGAAATAACTAAAAAGGGGAACTTGTAGACAGAAAACAAAACTAAGCAATTAATTTCACCTTAACTTCTTAAGCAAAACACAACGTCTTCAGGAATTCATTGCTCTGAAGATTTACATTTTTGCACTTAACCGTTTAAGTTCCCATCAATCATTTCAAACGTAAATGTGTAAATTTGTCTGAAATTACTGAAACTAATTAAGTGAAATACAATCAATTTCATTAATCAAATAGAGCAATTGATAAGAAATGATCAATACATACAATTTTAAATCAATTTTGCTAATGGTAAATTTCTTCTGTAAGAGTGCGACACACTATATCTTTGGGGCTACGATGATAATCCATTATCATTTACCTTACTGCCCGAGGATACTTGGACATTTTGCCTTGTTATATGTCTAACATGAAACAATAATCAAGACGATGATCATTTACATTTCGTCTCCATTACTGCTGATATACCCCAGGTAAGAACCATATAAAGTGGACAATGGAATGAAGGTGAAAATGTCTTTAGACAGGATGTTTTCATGTTATGAAAATCACAGAAACCTAGATATCAATTATCGAGAAGAATCATAAAGCAATATACAAGTTTGGAGAATATCAGATAAACACGGACCTCTGAAACCCAGCGGTGGAATCAGGTGCCACGGATCCCCATGCTTAACGGTCAGGTCACACCCGTCGCGAATCACCAGTCAGACGGAAGAAATAATTGAGACGTGAATTCTTGTCATAATTGGTACAGACGAATCAAAAACCAAAATCGATCAAGTAATTTGGCAATTTATTAAGCGAAACGTTTTAATTAGTATTTAATGTCTTACTCCTTCGTTCATATGGATACCAATACGAAATGATGCCATTAAATTTGTCCTTAGGGTCATTGAGAAGCAAAGGACATCTACTTTGCCACGGGTTTTACTTTCTCATCAGAACTGGTAAAATCAAACGACTGCACTGATGTTCGGACTAACGACCATAGTCTAAAGACGAGCAACCCCCCCCCCCCCCTACTGAGATCCATGAAGGACAATGAGAAACTGTTATGGGGTGAGATCATGTATCCAGGGGACAGAGTTTATATACCTTGCTAAAATTGTACGTGTTAAAACGTTTCCTTTGCTATCAAGATCTAAATCTGTTAAATTCAATCTAATGAGTTAATGAAATTATGCAAGTCCCTTGACTGCTTAAGTATTTTCCCTATCTCAGATTACACTTTTAAATTAAGGACACAGGATTTTGTTTTAAGTTACTAAGTGCAAAGAAGCAAGTTGACCTACTGTCTGATACTTTTATTGAAATATATTCGTCATCGTTTTATTTGCGACAAATAATTTCTGAGTTGTGGTTGTGTGTGTTTGTTTGTGGCTGTTACGAATTGAGCTTTTGATTCAAACTGCTGTTAATTTTCACAAAAATTGTTCTTTATTAATAAATTACAATTCTAATAATAATGATGATCATTGATGTGTGCATTATTGATACATTTTATCATAGTTATCATCATCAACATCATCATCATCATCAGCAGCAGCAGCAGCAGCAGCAGTAGCAGAAGTAGTAGTTGCTTTTGTTGTTATTGTTGTTGTTGTTGTTGTGGTGGTGGTGGTGGTGGTAGTCGTCGTAGTAGTAGTAGTAGTAATCGTAGTCGTGGTCGTAGAAGAAGAAAAAGAAGTAGTAGTAGTAGTGGTAGTAGTAGTAGTGGTAGCAGGAGTAGTGGTGGTGGTGGTGGTGGTGGTAGTCGTCGTAGTAGTAGTAGTAGTAATCGTAGTCGTGGTCGTAGAAAAAGAAAAAGAAGAAGTAGTAGTAGAAGTAGTAGTAGTAGTAGTGGTAGCAGGAGTAGTGGTGGTGGTGGTGGTGGTAGTCGTCTTCGTAGTAGTAGTAGTAGTAGTAGCAGTAGTAATCGTAGTCGTGGTCTTAGAAAAAGAAAAAGAAGAAGTGGTGGTGGTGGTGGTAGTCGTCGTAGTAGTAGTAGTAGTAGTAGTAGTAATCGTCGTAGTCGTGGTCGTAGAAAAAGAAAAAGAAGAAGAAGTAGTAGTAGTAGTAGTAGTAGTAGTAGTAATCGTAGTCGTGGTCGTAGAAAAAGAAAAAGAAGAAGTAGTGGTAGTAGTAGTAGTAGTAGTAGTAGTAGTGGTGGTAGCAGGAGTAGTGGTGGTGGTGGTGTTGGTAGTCGTCGTCGTCGTCGTAGTAGTAGTAGTAGTAGTAATCGTAGTCGTGGTCGTAGAAAAAGAAAATGAAGAAGTAGTAGTAGTAGTAGTAGTAGTAGTGGTAGCAGGAGTAGTGGTGGTGGTGGTGGTGGTGGTGGTGGTGGTGGTGGTAGTCGTCTTCGTAGTAGTAGTAGTAGTAGTAGTAATCGTAGTCGTGGTCGTAGAAAAAGAAAATGAAGAAGTGGTGGTGGTGGTGGTGGTGGTAGTCGTCGTCGTCGTAGTAGTAGTAGTAGTAGTAGTAGTAGTAGTAGTAGTCGTAGTCGTGGTCGTAGAAAAAGAAAAAGAAGAAGTAGTAGTAGTAGTAGTAGTAGTAGTAATCGTAGTCGTGGTCGTAGAAAAAGAAAAAGAAGAAGTAGTGGTAGTAGTAGTAGTAGTAGTGGTAGTAGTAGTAGTGGTAGCAGGAGTAGTGGTGGTGGTGGTGGTTGTGGTGGTAGTCGTCGTCGTCGTAGTAGTAGTAGTAGTAGTAATCGTAGTCGTGGTCGTAGAAAAAGAAAAAGAAGAAGTAGTGGTAGTAGTAGTAGTAGTGGTAGTAGTGGTAGCAGGAGTAGTGGTGGTGGTGGTGGTAGTCGTCGTCGTGGTAGTAATAGTAGTAGTAGTAGTAGTCGTGGTCGTAGAAGAAGAAAAAGAAGAAGTAGTAGTAGTAGTAGTAGTAGTGGTGGTCGTAGAAGAAAAAAAGAAAAAGTAGTAGTAGTAGTAGTAGTAGTAGTAGTAGTAGTAGTCGTGGTCGTAGAAGAAGAAAAAGAAGAAGAAGTAGTAGTAGTAGTAGAAGTAGTAGCAGTAGCATCATAAATAATACTATTATTATTATCATTAGTGTTATTATCATCACTTTTATTATTATTCTGTCATTATCCTTAGTTTATGAATAATAACTTTTTTGTAATAACTAGTACAAGTAGTAGACGTATTTGTATTGTTCTATTAGGCTCCACTCCGGAAGCTTTCACTCATATATATACGTCATCGACTGCCGGAAACGCCTAAAATATTGCTTATACTTGGCATTTATGGCGATTGTGAAGCGAGAATCTTTTAACGTGCCAGTATCTACAGTGACGCGGAATTTCGGCCTTAACTGTCTGATCTGAAGGACAGAAAGAATCAGACACCACAGAAGCTCGGACTCGAAAACAGACCCTACGATCTGAGGTCGATAACTCTAGCGGAGCCGCAATGGTGCTTAGTTTCATTAAGGGTAGAGGAAGTCGTTATTTTTGTTAAAATAGTAGCATTAATTTCCTTATTTTATCTATTCATCGTTATCATTATGAGATGAAAAAGCAAAGTCACGTTTCAATCTAGGATTTTCTCACCTATCAATGTGGAGATTGATAAACATACCATCGAGATAAGCAGCCATTACTAAGCTGCGTGATTCTAATTAGGTTTAAGTTTTATCAGAACAGTTACTTCAGAAAATTAATCAACGTCCATCCAATTTCTTTAATTTCACATGTGTTCCGGAGTAGAGTAAGTCTATTTGGTAATCATGGTAACGGAGGGACTGCCACGGCTTAAAGAATCGGAATGAGATAGATGAACTGATACATGTATGTCAGGAAGAACCGGAGTGTTGAATACTTCAGATTAAGTAACATAAAAATGTACTTCTCCTTTCTTATGTTTTTCATGTAGTTAAATATTCAAACGTAGAGTTGATATTTAACCATTTCTTATAAGATATTATGCAATTATTGCACTTTAATTGGTTCACTATCGCAATTTATTGAGTACAAAAACACAATATCGACCGAGGCGGAAGGTCGAGGTTGATATTGTTTTTTTTTTTGTCCTCCATAAATTGTCATATTAAAGTAATAATAGAGCAGTAATTGTTTTATTACATTTTGCTAGGATCTTAAAATTTTTTTTGATCAACTTGGTTACATGTATTTTTTAAAGAAGACATTCATCAACAACCTTATCCCGTAAAGGCCATAGTAGGTGGAGAAAATGCTAGATGACGTAACAATACAGAAACGTCACAACAGTGCAATATGATACATTATCAGGTTCGCAGTGCAATCTAACTTCAAATGGTTAAACACGTGACCGTCTTTGGACAAATGAAAATGTGGTACAAAATAAAAAATGTAATAATAACCATTATTTTTCGTTGCATTCTGTGTTTTCATTTATCTGTCAATCATGTGAATAAATAACCAAAGTCAATTCTATTGTATTTTGTCTAGGTATGTTTTTAAACAAGTAGACATTTTCGTCAGAGTTAAAATTGACTAAAATATGATTTCTCGCAAAAACAAATTTAAGATCATTATGTAACAAATTTTGGGGGAATAGCATTTGAGGAACCATGAGAAAAACAGTTTTCACTTTTCTCAGAGTTGTGGCCTAACAATACTGAATAATCGCAACCAGGAGGCATTGTCGACAAATTTGCAATCGCAAGGCTACAATAGCCAATCAGAAAACATTTAGATACATACACTGTCTTTACCTTACAAGTTGAATTTGACAACAATAATGTCGGATTAACAAGTATTACTGATGTTATCAATTATTCCATTCATCAGATATTTCTTTTGAACAATCTATACAGCCATAGATGAAAGATATTGTAGATAAAAACGGTCTAATGGCGCATAAAAGGAAAGTTGGCATAATTATTGGCAATTCAACACAATTAAACAACATTGTTTAAAATGATATGACACCGTTTTTACATTCCTCGCAATACATTATTAGTGAGTTATCCATTCAAGGAATTAAGGGCCGAAGTCATGAGTTTTATTGACTGCACAGTCATTTTAGTTAAGCCTGGTTATTTCCCCTCACGTGATAGTCTCGTGCATGATGGACATTTTATTTTGATAACCATCGCTGATTTTGCAGTTTTTGCTATTCTACTCATATCTCCATTTTACAGAGTAATATCCGTTTAGTAGTCATTCAAAATAAGTTATGTGGCTTTTCACATTTAATTGATTTCTGATGTGCTTTATTAAACACACTTCTATCAAACTTCGTCCTTACTTTGAACTAGTTATTCTATAGTACACGGAAATGACTTTCTTGCAACACTGCCTTACGATGTATGCATCTGCCTTACGACAAATGTTTTTGAAAGACGCCGAAACAAGATCATGTCTATGCATCAAGTCATTTTCCATGCTTTTCATGCGAACTTCGTATACCGTGCCCGGAATATATTTTGATACTTCTTTTTATTTTAAAGGGAGAAAAATATAAGATTGATAAAAGAAAAGAATCCTTGATGTGAAATGTAATCCTTCCTAGCAAAGTTTCCCATTATATGGTCTGCGACACAAAAACATGATGGTTGTGGTGGTTGACTTTAAGGTCCTATTATACCAAATACATCATATTATGGCTGTTCTGTGGTTTAACGACGACATTACTCTAATTATATCATTGGGACTTGAAGTTGACTTACATATCAAACGTTTTCATTTACTTATTCCTAATATTTTATCCATCACAGTGAGAAATTTTATTTTCTTTAGAGAAAGTGGTCGAAGCTTAAGATGACGGAATAAAAACTTACATGAGCATAGCAATATATTTTGAGTACAGCAAATAGTTGTATTGAATCTTTATTTGAATTTACAGATCCTAAATATATTTTTCTGTCATCTTCTGTTTGTTTTCTTGATAAAAAGAGTAATTGAAGGACGGACATCGAACATAAAAATGTTGATAACCTAATCAAGAAGTTAGCTTAAATTGTCTTTATTATCAAGTCGTATCCTTTGTCTTGGAGTAAGTATTCAAGTATACCGGGTTCGATGTTATTACCATGCCTCTTTACATATACTGTCAAATACCGTCTTCGGGAAGTCATAGTCTTTCTGTTGCCTTCATTCGAGGCTAATTCCGTGCTATCGATGTAGAGCGACACCAGGGCTGGGCACCATAAAACTTCAAAATTTACTTAAATCTGAGAATCTAGTCTCTCAGCCAATCAGAATCCAGGATGAGCTGGATTTGAGTAGCTTTTCAGACTTAAGTAAACTCAAAAGTTTTATGGTGCCCAACCCTGCTCATTATAAATTATCTGAGTCAAGACTTGTTTGATCAACTACAATTTCTAATGCAAGTTTGCATATGCATTTTAAGATATAAAGTAAATAGAAATTCATTTAAGTCAGGTACATAATAAAAACGAGATTATAGTCTCTAGGACCTAAATTAAAGTAGATCCTGTTATTTTATTTTGGCTCGCGATTTGTTTCTTTTGCGTGCCTAAGCGAGAGGATACACTCACAGTTACAGGAACTCGCTTTATATTCTCCCTAACATTAAGGGGTTGCTACGGCCATATTGGACCAAATTCAGCCAAAATGAAGAAATACTTATATTTTAACCAGGCTTCAAGTGAAGCCAAATATTTGTGTACCAATAAAGTCTTGGTGTATTTCTCACCACTTACATTCACATTTTTTTTGTAAAAAGAGTTATTTTTCAGCTCTTTATGAGAAGATTTGTATTGCTTTTGTCGTTGACATGAGAACACAAAAATTACACAAAATGCATTCACCAGTTATATGTATACAGTTGCTCTGGTGTATCGCGCATGACAGTTGAGTTTTCCTTTTTCATTTAACTGTCCACAAACTGAAATAATTCTAAAAGTTTAGGGGGTCCTCTACGACACACGTGGGTTTTGTCGCCATCGCCATCGTCGGAGTGTAAACAAACATTTTGAGTCCCGTTTACAAAATTAATAGAGAAAGATCACGGACCACAAAAATTATATTGAAAGCACTTGAAT
>JACSZP010027018.1:1216-12401 GCA_016161895.1 Pinna nobilis
GAGTGAAGAAACAAAAATGAAAAGTTTGATAGAATTACAAGGACTTTAAAGTCTAACTTGAATCAAAAGACTTTTCAAGGAGAGGTGGTTCAAAAATGTTTACAAATGAGAGGTGGTTTTCTAGTTTTGTGTTGGTGAAACTCCGATGCCCCAAAGTGGCAGCTATAAAGAATACCGCAGTATTAGTCAAATGTATGTCAAAGTCACAAGGTCAAGGTCACAAGGTAGAACATTATGGTACCATCAAAAAGGTCTTTTCACAAAGAATAAACATGTGGAATAGGAAGGCCCAATCACTTACCAGTGAGAAATTATGGCCAATGTTAAAGTTTTTCAAAAGTAGATTAAAGTCCAAGATGGAGGTCACCAAGTCAAAAATTATGGCAACAACAGAAAGGTCTTATCAACAAGGAATACTCAAGACCTTAGATTTTATTGTCTCATCTGATAGACAGTAAGAACCAGCCACCTCGAAATTAGGATGCCACATCAGCTCTCTTTAATTCAATTAAGAGCACTTCCATACTGATTTCAAAAAGTGTAGACTTCAGCATTTGAGAATAATGTTTCATAATTTGCTCTTAGACAACATTGTGTAATTATTCAAATGTCTTTCAAGAAGTAGCATGCTTGTATATCCCCTTCATCAGGGTGTTGTTATTCTGATTTAAATCATTGTAGCTACAGTTTAACCTGCCTTAGTGACCAACTGAAATAAAGGACTACCTGTCTCGTGTGACCTAAAGGTAAGGCTGTCAAACTGGCTGTTTCCCTATATAAATCACCTGAATAAAGAGACCACCTGTCATATGTGACCAGTTTTGCTCCTTCCCATGGATAGTCAAAACAGGTTTGGCTATGTATAATGCTTGAAAATATTTATTTTTCATATTATGCAGTGTTATACTCTGGTATCCTTCTAGGGCTCCATCATGGCCACTAGAATCATGGTGTGAACTAACTTGCAGCAAAATGTTCTCAAATATAGCCTTTTCCCATTGCATGTCTAAACGTTCTAGAAGACTCTGATATTGTTTTGTAATTCTCAAAAATGTGGATACTTAGTGCCCTATGTGTGTCAGCTCTGGTATTATATTTTGTCTTGACTACCATCATTACTGCAGTCAATTCAGGGAACATTGGTTTAACTACCGTAGAGTAGGATTTCTCTTAAGATTTAGAAAAGTTGAGCACACATTGCATGTCAGATGACAATTATCATAATGAGGGTCACATGACAGTGCAATCCAGTACATTAAGTGCCCCCCTTTGTACTGTAACTCAGTATTTATGTATACAGGTGCCTGCCGTTACTTAGTAAAAAACGAACGTTAAATAAAAGACAGACATTAGTCACACTGTGTGGCGCTGAATGTGTCACAGAGAATTGTATTGTAACAACACTTTTAAAAAGCTCAGTCAGTAAGAATGATAAAACAACAGTCCACAGTTTGCAGAAACACTACCGCACGTAACACTAAAAATAGACAAAATTATGTTGACCTAAAGTCACTTTACCTTATTTAAAACATTTCTGAGTGTCATACAATTTAAATGTAGACATAGCAATACATTTTCGTACCTGTAATTCTGTCTAAGGTCATATAAGTATACGATACCTGTCACAAAGGTGACGACTTCTATTTACCTTAACAATGAGGATGTACATTTCAGGTAATTGAATCACATTACTTTGTAAAGTAACACCTAATGTCAAATGCATCAGACAGTATGATGGGAACTCTTTTTCAGGTGTTCAATACAAACGCCCACAAACGCATAAATTGAAATAAACTTGATGTATGAGACTTGGTACACACAAAGTTGATTGTATGTCAAATGAACATGATAATATAAGTATTATCAAAATCAAAAGCATTATATATTTACATGAGAACTTGTAAATAACTGGCATTTTATCCTCAATTCAATAATAATTGAAATGCAAATATTGTGCAAGCATATACATGTATATCAGATCTCTCTCTACAGAGCAATGTTTCCAATATATAACTTCATAATGGTTGGTTGACTGTATTGTTGTTTAACGTCCCACTCAAGAATCTTTCACTTTTATGGAGATGTCACTGTATACTGGTGAAAAGTGACCTAATTTTGCTTATGTTTGGCACTTTTGGTTGTAGAGCAGGAAGGGTTCTGTAACGTGCCAACACCTACTGTGACACGGGACCTCAGTTTTTACTGTCCCATGCGAAATACAGGGACAGTCAACCGCAGTGTGGCTCGGATTGGAACCAATAACACCATGATCAGAAGGTGAACACACTAACCACTTGGCCGCGTTGGCTCCATATGTAGATGAAATTCTGTGTGACTTTGTAAAAAAAGTTTTGCAAAAAACAAAAACAAAAAGCCAATCAATAAATGCAGTTTTAGGACAGAAATTTAGTACACATGTACTGATATATCACGAGAGACACATTTCTTCTATTTTGTGTGAAAAAATAGTGTAACTAAGTTAATTATAAAGATGCATATTCTCGTACAACACAAAGAATTGAGAGAAAATTCATCAATACAAATCAATAGCAAAGTGAATGTACAGCAGCCTATTGGGATTAGCCGCATGTGATGGGATATGCACATCAAATGGATAATGAATAGCGCTGTGTAAATTATTGAAAACGCCTGATAAAAGGGACAATTTCATCAAGTTGTAACAGAGGAGCCTAATAAACGAAGCTCCAGTTAATAACCAGAGCTGACGATGAAATGCAATCACTGGTTTATTAATAGTTATTGATAGCATAGGGGAATGAAAAAATGAGAAGCATGGGACAAACTTGTAAAAAGATGAGCACGAAAAACAATGGTGAGACAAAGCAGATGCTGTGATCATTCCAGATAAATAACTCTAAAAAAAAACACAGTGCTCAAATTAAACAGTGGTCTGCTGGACCTTGAAGGTCAGTGATTTTTCCATCTGGCCTGTAAATCTATTTCTTTAACAGGTCCTGTTGTTCAGAGGAAATGTAAGAAAAGCATTTCTGTATGCTGAGATTATATCCAGATTTTTTTTTATAAATAAATGTAAAATATAAATAAACAAATTATTCTATCCGAAACTGAAAGTTTTCGTTACTTTAAACTCATTGCCGTCTAGAGATTATTAAGACAGACAAACGGACAGGACAAAAAATATATGCTCCCGAATCTCAGATTACAGGGGCATAAAAATGGTCTTAGTAAGTGGTTAGTTTATCAAAGTGGTTACACTCTAAAGTAAACAAGACAAGTGTCAAACACAACAGACAAACTATTGAGTGAGTTCTAATAATTAATCAACTATTTTAAGTTATATTCAAATTAATGGCAATAATAACTTCAAATTTTCATCTTTACAATCATCCCGTGTAGCATATACGTAAATCAGCTCTTACAGCAAATGCACATAAGGACTTATACTAGTTATAACAAATGCAAATCGGCACTTTAAGTACATGCAAATCAGCACTGATAGCACATGTATGCAAATCAGCACTTATAGCAAATGCACATCAGCACTTATAGCATATGCAAATCAGCACTTATAGCACATGCAAATCAGCATTTATAGCAAATGCACATCAGCACTTATAGCATATGCAAATCAGCACTTACATGTATAACACATGTAAATCAGCTCTTAGTCATAACAATACAATTATACCAATGCAGCCGTGCCGATGCATACACCAACAACAAAATCTATCTCCAATGTGCTTAGATTTTATCTATCTATATGACAAAGTGAGGGTATAATTTTATAACACAACTACCCCGGTATAACAATACCTCAATCAAACTGAAACAATGCACAACTATTTCAAAATGTATCAAATACCAGATTAAAGACAATAGCATTCTTTCTATCACTCAGATCTAGGTCAGGTGTGAAAATTAATTTGGATGATATCAAAGAAAGATCAAAGTTGTCAGTCAAAACAATTCAAACCAAAACTGTACCTTCTTTAACTCGGTTATTCTAGTTGATTTAAATAACCACAGACAATAATGTTAGATATGGGGTTATAACTCAGATATTTGTTAATTCCTATTAAACCTACAATTGATACATGTAATCAAAACAATTTGCAAATCTGCATATGTGAGCATTTCTCTAACATTGCCAACTAACTATAAACTCTACAGTGAGAGCTGGCTGACCAGACCAACTGTAGGCCAGCACCAGACCGATTGGCCCAGAGATCCCTGTAGTGAGAGATAAGTACCGGTAGTATGGAATAACTGGTTGGTTGGTTGTATTGCTTAACGTCACACTCAAGAATCTTTCACTTATATGGGTGAGGTATGTCACCACTTCCGGCGAAGTGTGACAAATTTGACCTAAGCTAGACGCTTACAATGTATGACCATTGAGCAGCGAGGATTCTTTAGTGTGTCCGTGGCTAATGTGACGTGGAATCTCAGGTTTTAGTGTCTCATCTGAAGGACAGGGAAAGCCAGCGGAAGAGCGGCACAGAATCAAACCCATGCCCTCACGATCTAATGAACATCCTAACCACTGAACCAAGGTGACCTCAGTATGGAATGATAAAAGGTTGATTTAAAAATAATATCATCTTTAGTGTTAGGTGATGTTTTAATTTATCAAATTGCTTTACTGAGATTGTACAAAACATGTGTACACACCTGCAGTCCTGACCAGACCATCCATAAAAACTTGTTGTTTTGCTGTAATGCTGTATGGTCATATGGACTGCTACAATATTGATGGTTTACAGTTTTCAAAAAAAAAAAAGAAAAGAAAGACAACGACAACAAAAGACAGAAAACAACAATACCAAAACAGTCTTCTCACAGTAAAACTAAAGAGATGGGTTACAGGAAACTAATGCCCTTTAAGGATCACATTAGGAGGCCCCTCTACGGGGTTTTTCTTAAAGCCTCTGATGGTTAAACTTGGCGTCATTTAGATAAATTTACAAATTTTTGACTTTTGTTTTGAAGAATATGCAAAATTTACTGAATTTTCTCAAATCAGAAGGAAACAAAAACTGAATGTTCTGTTTCTACTGTTCACCATTTGTGAGTTAAGGCATATATTCTCACTTTTACTGGACATCCCATATAACTATGAGATGAATGCTTGGAGGGCATTGACCTAATTTCATCAGATTTGTCCAGTACTTAGACGAATGATAATGTTCTTTGCTTGCATACAAACATGTGCAGATCTAGATGGGTCAGGGGTTCAGACACCCTTCTCGAATTTGCCAAGTATATAACATTACGATTTATGAAAAAAATTAAGTTACTACGTTGGTTTTTCTTGCCACAAGTCTAACCCCCCTGGACAAAAATCTTGGATCCGTGCATGATTTATCCTGTCATAAAGGTATTAGAGGACCTTTCAATAACACAGATTCATCAATATTTCATGAGATTTCTCGCTTACCTGCCACTCTGTGTAATCTTCAGATTTATGGCTATTAATATTTAGCCACAAATGATTCTGGTAATGATGGTAATTTGATGGAGTTAAAATTCCGCCCTAACTTTTGTCAATATTTGATGTTCCTGTTATGTTGACACTTAGATACTAGCAGGACTTCACTAACTTACATGAATCGCCATTTAAACTTCCACTACTTCTCTTATACCTTTAACACTATCCTCAATGAAATACAAAGAAGATATCAAATACCCTATATAATATCAACCAAGTCCCAAAATAAACAGACAATTAGATAAAATGGCAACTTTCTGATTCCATTGGTACATATCTACACACTGACAATTACAAGTTCATATATTGTAACTAGGACCTTGGTACTTCTTACTAGTGGTCTGAACTGATACAAAAATAAAACTTCACAAACACATTGACACAGACAATGGTGGAGTGATTAAAAATAAGAATAAAATAACAAAAAGAAAACACAATATCTGGATTCATGTGATTGGTTTCTTTACAATTGTAGATCTCCTTAGGGCACCTGAAGAACAATCATACCTACGATATCTGAGTAGACAATACACACTTAACTTTTCTGTGATATGACCTCCCCAAAGAATTGTCCATACAGGCGATAGACTGATTATGATAAACCGTAAAAACCACAGCTAATTAGTTCAATGGAAAGTCAAATTCCGCACAATTATCACCATCCTACTATAAATGATCGTAAAAAGAAAGAAGTTTTGTCAAAAGAATAAACCCTCTTTTGTAATTGTATAGCGATTTTCCACAAGGATTACACCAGCTTATTATAAGACTGTATGCTTACGATTTAAATGTATACAACAGGATTTATAAACCATTCTAAAGATAGATCAATGTTTACAATTTAGTTGTATCAAACGTATATACCGGTATGCACTTAATTTAAAATTTTCATAAGATTCACAAATTGGGCATGGCATTGACCTGTAAAATAATGCAAGTAGTTTATACATTGTAAGTATTTGTATCAACAGTCATCAAAAATTGATTAGACTTTTTTAATAAGTAAATGTTGTTTTTCAATACAAAAAGATTAGATCTTTTATCAATTTCTTTTAACCTTGAATACTGAGACAACTATGAATACCGGTAAGCAGTTAGAACTGAATACTTGTAATCATACCCGGTAGGACCTCTGACGTCCATTATTTAAGGGTCGTTCAATAAGTTTTTAAGTAGGAGGAGTATCTGCAAAAGTAAGCAGACCTAGAGAGGTGAATAACGGTTTTTATTACGTTAAAACTTCTTTATTTACTGAAAAGATGCCAGTGAAACTGAGAGTAGTTGGGTAATTTTACTGCCTACCACTGTCCAGATGCCAGAGCCCATTTTATGTGTTTCCTGTAAAATTGGGAATATAAACTTGAGAAAGTTGGCAGTCAGTAAGTGAGAAGACACTACTAACCCCTGGGACGACCATATGTCTTTAAGACTCATTGAGAATGTGTTTTTTCTTTGAGAAGTAAAACCTGGAAAACATCTTCAAAAAAAGAATTAAAAATTTGAGAGAATGGGTATGATACAAACACCATTTTATCCCATTACCCCTCTCTAAATACAAAACACAACAATTTAGCTGTAATTGTCATCATTTGACATTCTTATATACCTATCAGACAACAGAGCTGAGGGATGCACAGTTGGTCCATCCACAAGTTTACACATTCATCCAGATTAATATCCCTTTCTGAACTGAATGCCCTGTGGAGTCTGTTTTTAGAGACCACCTCATTACCCAGGGAAAAATACCGTATTTGTCCTAATAATGGCGCCTGCTCTAATAATATCCCAAGGAATTTTTTTTCATATGTAGACTTTTATTATATCAAAACCAGCTCATCTACAGGCGATAACCAGAGAATAAACTTTGAATGGCCTTACTGACACACCTGTTCCCCGCTATGGTTATCTGATAGTAACACATTTTGTTTCATTGTATCACTGCTACATTGTATCACCTCCACTACATATTGTACGTTACCCTCCGTGACAAGGTCATTCAATCAGAATGTAGAGTAACTGATAACATTGTTTAGCATAGCATTTGACCTTTTTTCCTCACAGAATCACATTTGCATCATCAAAGAAAATGTTTAAAAATAGGGGCGCTCTGTGCTACAATTACATTGTACCCGTGCCCTTATTAGGACAAATACGGTATTTGTTAAAGAAAAGTGGTCACTTGAGACAAGCTTTATTTCTAAGATTATTTAAAAGGATGATTTATTTCAGTGGTCTCTTAAAACAAGTTTCGATGTCTAAAATATACTACATGTATGTCTTGGTTGAGTTGATGGTTTCATTTCTGAAATCAAGCATATTCTGCAGTCACAAGACACTTACTGAAAACGGAGACAGAAAATACTTACAGCTTAATAACCACAAGAATTTACCCAATGAAGTAAACAAGCCCCCCCCCCTTTCTGCTCACAAACAAGACACCCCCTAGCTCCCATAATACCATAAAAAGGATGTGGGAATATCATTCCAATATCCCTGACCTTTTACATTTAACTGTCTGGATAAGTATTTTGAAAAAACATGAATTCAACAAGAAATACCTGATGAGATCAAAATAGCAAAAAATGTTTAAATAAAATCAATATAAACCTGGGAATGTTTTAAAACAGACAGATATGTATTTCATAAGGGTGACCTCTATGTTTGTTTTGGTAAAGTCTCAGTAAACTCCAAGAATATCATTCAATATACAATGTACATAAAAAAGTTTGCTACTCTCAAGCATCCCTAAACTGCTGTAAGGCTATATTTGCCAAACATTTATAACCCTGCTTCATCCCAAACACATGCTTTCTTTGTACTGGTTTCAAGACAAAGGTAATGTGTTGCTTCACCTTCAGGTCATGGGTTCAAGTCCATTCAGTAGGGGGCTGGCCTTTCCTGCCCTTCAGATGAGTCAAAAAATGGGACCTGGGGTCTCATGTCACAGCAGGTGTCAGTACATGTAAAAGAGCCCTGATTGCTCAATGATGGCCATGCATGCTAAAAAGCCAAATTTGTCAGTTATTCTTCATTGACATTCCATGATATCTCATCTCCATATATATATGTGAAGATATCTGAGTGAGATATAATAATTACAATACAACAACTATCCAGGGTAGTTTCAAAGATATGTACCGGTACACATAATTTTTATCTAAAAGTGCATTTCAATCAGGCAATACAATGGTCCCTGCTGGCACTGTATCGTGGTATGATAAAATGTTACATGCTGAAACCAAAAGAATGTCATTGCCATCATATGGCGTGGTTTTTTCTGTCCTTCTAGTTGTTGTGATAGTAATGTTGAGTTCAAACTGAGGTTCGACATCAATGAATGGCTTTGTATATTAAAGAATCACTGCACAAAATAATATGCTTAGCATTGGTAAACATATCTAACACATACTTCAGCTTGATGCTGTCATGATATGACTGAAATTAAGTAAAAAGAAAAAAAAGATCAACAGGTTCAGTCAAAATGATTAGGCCCTAAGACTACAAGCAAGTCTGTTGGTTATGATAGCATCCAGTGCTGGTTGTGTACTAGAGCTTTCTTCAGACCACAGGCAACGGAAGCTAAGCTCTTCTCTCAATGCCCTAGGCCTTTAATATTAGACTATGTAGTAGGGCAGGGGCATTGAGAAAAGAGCTTAGCTTCTGAAAGATATAGTAGGGGTGAGAAATTGAGGGAAGAGTTTAGCTTTCGTATAGTATAGTAGGGCAGAGGCATTGAGAAAAGAGCTTAACTTCCTTGTGCTTCAGACTGTGTGGACCTAGGTTTGAGTCTTACATACCGCCAACCTGATTGGTATTATCTTAGTTTTGGTCCTGTGTCATTATGTTGATATTGATATCATTGTAGAATATTCATGAAAAACTCAAACTGTTTCCAGAGCACTGCTCAATGGCATTGTCATAGCCGGATACCTTCATTCTTATTTACCAAAGTCTGGACACACAAGTCACAACCAGGCCACAGTCTCAGATCTACATCTATAAATGTATCTAAGATCAGACAGTACTCAGTACGACAATAGCCTACTCAGTCTCAGTACGACAGTAGACAGTACTACAGTCCAGAGTGGCCACCACCTCGAACAAACCTGCTGATTAATTCAAGGTTAAAAAGTTCCAATGTAAGTATCTAACATGACTATACATCGTTGATATCAAGAAAGGTACCATTACCTGAATATGACTTGCCTTCAAACGACCCTCACTTTAAAATATCAGATCCTAACTTCTCTTAGTGTTAGATCTCTAGGCCTAACTGTGGAAAAGAGCATACCTTCAAATATTCAAAGCAGAGCTAGGAATGCGTCATTATCAACCACAGGTCTGTTTCGTACAAAATAGATAGTTTCGTATAATGTAAATGTGAAAATCATAGCAGCAACAGCAAAGGAAATTGATGAACACAAAACACATCCATATATATATATATTTATAACCTATTCAGATGACAGGAGGGTGAAATGAAGGCGAGTAATACATGTAGTTTCGTATTTCGCGCTTTATTTTGGTAGATGGCGCGAAACATGAACTAATCACGTGATCACAGATGATTTGGGAGAATGGACGATTTCATGGGCGGGTTAGCCCGTTATTTTGCGACAAAAAGTCGCAGATATGTACCCATGGACTTTGTAGATTATGGTAAAACGTTTGATATATTTATTGTTCAATTATTTACTCAATAATAAACCCCTGCCTAAACATTTCTGCACGATGTTATGCTTTATGTCGAGAGTTGTTTTCACCAGTTCAATTAAATGAAGAGCTGTAAACACACATGTCCATTACATGGCCTGATACGCGAAAGATATTTCAAAATAATGTCTTTAACAGGAAGTTGTGATTCAAGTCCTTTCACTAGTAAGTGTTAAAGATATTCTACAGTTTTCGAATGGGTCTTTGTTTAAAGACAAGTATTTAGGCCAACTGTCTAACTTATTTTAAGAAACTCAAATAGAACGTGTCAAAATGCCAAATGGTCACATATGACAGGTGACCTCTTAATTCACTCGACTTGTGTAGAAACAAATCCAGCAGTTTCATAACACATGTCTTTGAATTCAGTGTGTTTTTTAAGGCAGATCGGACCGTGTAATGCCTTTGGGCTTTACTTTAGAATGGTTTAGTGATCAACATCTAAACAAGACCGTGAAGATGTGGGCCTCCGTGGCAGAGCCTGAGTGGTTTGAGTGTTCGACCGCCAATCAAAAGATCTGGGTTCGAGGCGCTATCGCCTCTCCGCGGTTGGCCATCGTCGTCTTTCTGATGAGACAGTAAAAACCCAGGTCCTGTGTAACAGTAAGTGTTGGCATGTTAAAGAACCCTCCCTGCTCTACGGCCAGCCGTGCCGAGCATAGCCAAAATTTGTAGTCCTTCACCGGCACAAGGTGATGTCTCCATATGAGTAAAATATTCTTGAGTGGGACGTTAAACAACAAAACCAATACCGTGAAGATGTGCTCCAGGGCATGAAGTATTGAATTTGAAAACTTTCAGAGGTCTGTCAGTATTTCCATTGCTGGCAATTTTTGTCTTGACTAATGGTTTCTAGTCGATCCGTCCCCAGTCAATCCGGCCCCAAGTCAATCCGGCCACAATTACCGTAGTCGATCCGACCACCAACTGTTATGTAATGTATATTGTCATCCCAAGTTACTTACATACAGTACTGGTGTAACTACTGCAAACACCGCCAAT
>JACSZP010027020.1:187-15028 GCA_016161895.1 Pinna nobilis
GGGTACATGTTTTGTCTGATTACATAATCAAACATATGAACAGCCGCAACATGAAAGCTTTCTTAGTATTCTTGCAATCTGCGTCATTCAACTACGAGCCGATGTGCGTAGCTGACGTCATTCAACAAGGGCTATCACAGCCGTGCGATATAACTTCTGAAACTGTTCGGCACAGTAAGCAACTAAATATTTCTATAGTATGTAAAGAAACACATACAACCACAATCAAATCCTTTGAATAAGTGAAGGTATTTCCCTCTAATGTTGGATTGCGTTGTAGCCCCCCNNCCCCCCCCCCCCCCCCCCCTTAAAAAAAATATAATAAAAAATTAAAGTGCCTTTTGACACTTTGGAGACTTAGTAAATTACGAAAATATGAATTAGTCATGGAATTTAAAATCAGCAAGTGAGTCCATCACCAATTAGATCTCTGCTGTGTTCCTCTACTACGAGTTGCATAAGGATCCGACGAAAATCTTTATGTTAATATTTCATACAAGCTGTCTAAGTTAAACCTTTGTTTTAAAGTTGATGTTATGGGGATTTATAGAGTCTTTTTTAAAATCAGTATTTCGTATTTCAGATCCTTATAATGATTTAGTTTGAACAATTGAATGCTGTTTTACGTGTTTAAACCGATTGTTAGGCCTTCATTTGTACAATGGTTTTAAATGTTTATTATTCCGTTTGAGTGATCAAAAATCTCAACTCATAGTTGTTGTGACTGATCGGATGTAAATGCTTTCTCTGTTTACGTACCTCATCCCCTAATGTTGTATTCAGATTCCTTGTTTGTCAACTTTTTGTTATGTATGCCTGATAGGAGTAATGAAAGTGATCGTCGTTCGTAATCTAGATCTGTACCTTTTAAATACAACATGGGACAATAAACAGAATACAAGTGCAAGTGTCATTGCAAAATTATTTTGGTAAGTAGTTCCTAATGCTGATCTATTTTACTTTTCACCTAGATGATTTTACTGGTTCCCTGAATATCAATNNTCTATTCATGTACACGCGTAATGTACATAACATACATGGCTTAAGGTAACGTACTACAGTAAGAGTGGTATTACCATTATGACATCGGCGGACATTTTATCATTATATCATCAAACCACATGGTTTACCTTGACATTTCTATTTGCTTTATGTCAGGTTCACATCTATGAGATAAACTTCCCGTAGGATGCTACAATGAAATTGATTGAAACCGATCTCCGCTCGCTTCAGTTCCCTTTTAGGCTTGTTTCTTCTTAAAACTGAGCTAAGCAACAACGACAACAACAACAATAACAACAACAATAACAACTACAACAACAACAACAACAGCAACAAAAACAAAGATACATGGTCAGAACATTTAAACATCTTAACGTTTAGACATCCCTACACAATGGCCGTATTTTTAACCTTTTCACTGAGAATTTGGCTTTCGAAACAGCTTTAAAAGGCAGAGCCGGGATATTAGACGTAAGTGTAGCAGTAACATTCTAGGTGTTAAGTCTTAGAGGCTGAATAAAAATGAACCACTATTTCCTGTTCATATGCATATACCGTTTATACAGTCATTATAAAATCAATGATAATATCTGTACTTTGAGAGAAGCTTTTGGTAGCGTACTAGCAGAACAGAATAGTGAAATGGGGATTTTTTTCACGGAAGCTGTTTCAGTACAAGTGTTTTTCTCTTCTGGTATATGCTTGACATCAAGGAACTTATCGCGTGAGGGTGCTTGGTTTAATAGTTTTTGGACTTATTATGAATGATGTCACCATTTCTATGTTTGATACTATCTTTAAGGTATCAAGACCTACCACTGGAGTAACTAATATCCCACAAAAGTACAAGCTATAGCTGGTGAGTTTTACGTAGCCTACTTTTCGGGCTATGACTTAATTATTTGGCAAAAGTTTTTTCAAAAGCTTCGACATGAGAAGAGAAAAGTCCCTTTGCGTTGCCTTCAACTCGATATTTAGATATATCGACGTTTTATATATTATCAACAATCATTTTCATTCATTTGTCGATTCGATTTACCCGAGTGAACTCGAGATAAAAGAGAGTCTTCCACGTCTGCTTCGTAATAAGATATTTTACTGAACATAGGCTTTAACGGTAAACTGACGACTCAAGTTTAAGATAACCGAGGTGACTTTAGTTTCACTATCGTCAACATACCATATTTATGCAGCAATATTCCATAATCACCTTCATAATATCGAGTTTATTTCTCTCAACTAATTCGATACGCTAGAGCTTGTTCAGCGCATGACCGGTTTTTAAATCGAGGCAGGCTACTGACAAACAACTTGATTTTACAGTCTCAGTAAAAGTAAGCTTTTCGTAAATGCTACATTCGGCACAATAATTTGGTTTGCCGATACGGCATGTCATTGGGTCAAATGCTGTCCGACATGTTTCATACCGGTTGTTAAACCGTTCTTTACACACTGGTTTTGACTACGGATTACTCCATTTACCTATTCAAGATAAAGGGCTCACAGCAGGTGTGCCTGGTCAACAGGGGATGCCTTCTCCTCCTAGGTATCAGACCCACCTCTGATGTATCCAGAGTTCTGTGTTTGCCCAACTACTTATTTTGAATTCCTTATAGGAATTATGAGATCGACCATTTTCGTTACCTTTACATTAGCAATGACAACCAATCCCAAAACAAAAGTTTTTTGTTGGGGGACTTGAAATTCCGATCAAATGAAAACAAAATATCAATTAACAACATGAACTTCGATAACGCATGTGTTGGTAAATTGTTTCTTTTAGTGATGAAATGACGTTCATTTTAAGGGGGGATAACATAGAGTAACGTCCGATTGGCATTAAAGAGTCTAGATCTAGTACCATACATACACTTTCTGTCATCACATGGAACTTGAATGTTTTCATTCCAAATAGGTCTACTATGCAGGCAGGAGAAGCAGATATGTTTCATTTTTGTTTTCTCAGCTTATATTTATCTTCTTAGTAGAGGATAAGCATTTCTTCCTCGGTTGTAGGTTGATTGTATTGTTGTTGAACCTCCCTCTCAAGTATCTGGCCTTCTTTATATGGCTGAGTCACCTTCTATCGGTGAAGTGCATCAAATTTTTCCTCTGCCCGGAACTTATTTCAAAATGAAAAAAAGGCGGGATTTGCTTTTTTCTTTTTAATCCTCAAAAAATTTACATCTTCCAAAACAATTTTAACCTCACTTAAATAACTTAGAGCACCCTCGTAACAAGAAAATGTGGCCAATAGGTGGTAATGAAGGCCATTTTCTGATATTTTCTTAGGGCATAAAGAGAGAGTAAACTCATCTGCTACAGACGTTAAATGAAAATGTTCTCATCATCAAATTTCTTTAAAATTTAAGGAACATATGTCATATTTTTTCCAAAATAAAGTCAAAAGTTTAAATCTTTGTTTCTCGTGTAGCATATCTGATTCTAAAAAATATTTCTTCCATTAATCATCATACCAACCTTCCATTTACATCTACCCTGGTTGACTGTTAGAAAATAATGGTTTTTCAGGTGATGAGGGATATTTTTCCTGGTCACAATTTTGATTTATTGGCCTGGAAATAACCTTCGCGAATACATCAATTCAAGACGTGTACAACAAATTATATACACATTTATTTCAACAAAAGCAAATATATGAACACTACACAAGATACAAGCAATTAACACATAAATCTTTGCTGGTGCACTCTCATATACATATACACTATAATACACTAACAATATTTCCACACAACACTTTGTTCATTGATGCAAAGTATTGCCTGATAAAGTCACTTCAACACTAATATCTATTCCCCTGTATGTTATTAAATATCTATGGGTATCCTAATATGGCACTTCTGAAACTCCTTTCCACGTCGCGCATCCGTATCGGTAATTGAATCATTTACGGTAGACAACACTAAAATATACTTTCTACCATAAATCACGTAGTTTAGTCATTCTAAAACTGTTGTATAAACGAAAGTGCAGTTGATTAAATATATCGATAAACCGCATGTTGATAAAATCTTCTGAGCGTTTTTATTGACTTATACGTTAGTAAATTGAATTATGACGTCGTAAATTGACGACAAAGTTCATGCCAGTAAAGAGCATCATTCGAAAAAAGAACAGAAAAAAAACAAAACAAAAACAAACAAAAAATACCCACAAAAAAACACCAATATTGTAACGGTCTGAATAGCTGTCAGGTATCTAGCACACTAAAAGGGGATATTTTTCATGTCCAAAATGTTTGTATTTTGCTTAATTTTAAAGAAGCGTGATGTTATACGGCATCAAATGATCAATGATACAACGATCCGATTGATGTTCCCCTGATATTAAGGATTCTTTGATTTTGGAGAGTATAGATAATATATCAATAATATACATGAGGAAGAATTGCAACAAGAAATTCTAAAGAATCTTACATGCTCACCTGCCAAACCTAAGAGCAGCTGAAGTTTCGTGGTGTTTTTTCTCTTTTTTTTTGACTGAATAATCAGGCATGTTTTCATTCTGATTTGGTTTCTTTGTCTGATATTAATATTTCTAAAAATAATTTTACATATCCATATATACCTAATTGGCATAAACCTGTCTGTTCAAACTGTAATATATATTACAAAGTTCATTACTGCAGTTATACCCATCAGTATTGACGACATTCTGAGTTTTATAAAAATGTAGTAGCCATTTGGAGGAATTTCTACTTTTAGCAATGACCGTTTTCTTGGATCGTGGGTTGGGATGTCGGACACATTTTTGAAAGTGGATCATCAAAACTTTAAACAAGCAAAGTTTCATTGTTATATGGTCTTTCGTTGTTGACTTACCGATTAAAGATAATTGTATAATTTGGCATATTTTTGATAAATATATCTAAATTGAGGTTCAATGTTCATTTAAAACACCCATAATATACATTTAAAGATCATTACTGTAGTTCTACATGCCAAATTTTCAAAACACTCTGACTTCAAATAAGGGAAGTCATAGTCATTTAAAGAGATTTATATTTTGCAATGGCGGATAATTTGAATGATGGTTGGAGATACCGGACACAATTTTGAAAGGAGACCACCAAATGACCAATCAGGTCATATTCGGCACAAAATGCTCAAAAAATTTTATCGTAGAGTTTTATAATAAAGTTAACGATGATGACGATGGCGCCAAGTGATGGTAATAGCCCACGTGACCCTTTCGGCCTGATGAGCTAATAAAGGATTGATGATAATTACTCTTTTGCACTCGCAGCCAACCAATGTTAGTCGTAGTCTTATATTTGTATATTAAGAATTATGCTACAAAACACCTCTCTATAAAAAGTTTTACATTTCTTTCGTACGTTATGGGCTTGCTTCTATGGCATACGTATATTTACTCACATGGTGATCGATTTCCAACTGCAAATGTCCTAAATTGAGAGCACCTTTAATAACAGAAAAATCTGCTTCTCTTGGACTTATCATCACTTTCTGTGGGAAGGCTTTACGTATGGCATGAACTAACATCGGGGACTCGGAAAATCCTCCAACCATCAAAATGAATTCTGCATCTCTCATAACTTCGTCTTGCATCAACTTCCGCATGTGGCACACTATGTTGTTCATCGTCTCCGTAAATAAATCTTTCGCAATCGCGGGATCCATCCTCAACCAGTTTCTCGTCAAACTTATTTTTCCTGCATATTTTGGTTTGTCCTCCAAGGCTAAATTGAATTCGTTTCCATTGTTCAATTTCCCGAATATCTCGATTAAGGGTGGTGTAATTTTTATATTAATTTTCTCTCTTAGTTCTGGTTTTATTCTCTTTTTTTTAATTGCAAAATTTTCAAAGAGTTCTAACATATCATGTTCATGCTCTTGACAGAATTCCTGTATGACTTTCTCACCGAAAAGATCTTCCAGTAATGCACGAAATGCTTCGTCAACACTCCTAACTTCCCATGCTATATCATTAACTTTGAGGACCTCCTTAATTTTATTGTTTCTTTTCACTTCGTGGGCAGTGATGTCTATAGATCCGTCTGTAAAATGATATCGTTACTGACCATAAATCTAAAGGTTTTTTTTGAAAGTGTTCATACTTACAGGTATGAAGTAAAAATAAGATGAATTTAAGTATTGCCTTTGAGAGAGCACATCTGAAGTGCATATAATCTCTCGAATGCAATGGTTTGAAACATATACATGTAGTTCTGTATTATAACTTTTAATAAAATATTGAAGATATCCCTCTTAATACCAAAAGTAAGAACACACACACACACACACACACACACACACACACATATATATATATATATATATATATATATATTACAGACAGATAGATAATTAGACGAAGGATAGATGGTTAGATAGATACTAGATAGACAGACAGACTGAGAGACAGGCAGGCAGGCAGGCAGACTGGATAGATAGATAGATAGATAGATAGATAGATAGATAGATAAATAAATTTGTCGCTTAAAACTACACTTATATGGAGACGCTGCTGTATGCAATCGGATTTGCCAATTAGCCACTGAGCAGTGAGGATCATTCACATGAAGACACCTAATACAAAACCCCCAGTTTTTACTGTCGCACCTGAAGGACAGGAAATGTCAGTCTCCCCCGCAAAGCGGATTAAAACCTACTGTTTTATCTTACTCTCAGTAAAACTTACCAGTTGCGATTTAACAAACCAACAATTTTTCTGGGTACCCTCACAACACATAATGATATACTAACAGTCTATTTTTTTCTCTCAGTTGATATGCTAATAACTCAGAAACACCGAAATTGTGAGTTGTCAAATCCTCTCTCATATTTGCCTATGCAAAAGACATTGTCTCGGCAAGTTAGGGAACTTACCGATATATACTGTACACCAAATACGGTATTACTAAATAATTACTATATGGAAGGCGAAGAAATCAAAATTAACAAATATTTCAGTCTATTCTCATTATTGTCATCTAAAACAGATGTATAAGTAAAAATAGATAAATTCAACATGCAAAATATCAGTTCCCCATCGAATAGCTTTAGATGGTTTGCATTCTTGGGGAAAAACATAACCGGGACTGAACAATTTTTCTCATAAACCATGCAAAGGAATTACTTTAGATTCTGAAAAAAATATTTCTTTAAATTTATGTTACCGTATGTGAAATACGTATGATTGAAACGTGGCTTGTTAATTGTAAGGTTGAAAGAAAACTGATGTTTAATTCTACCTGGATATAGTGATGTTTACCAGTTTTCCTCCTTTACCCCTAAAAGGCTCTTATTGAAAGTTAATAAATATAGTAATTCCCTTGGTTATATAGTTTTTTCTATTTACTATAACATATTTTAACATACTAGTTAAGTGTGTTATTTAAAAATGATTGTCTGTTTTTTTTTTAAAGAAAACATCATGCAATAATTCCAGAAATCAGTGATTTTTGTTGATTTTACTTATTCATCCTGAAGATCAGGTAAATGAAGGTCGAAGTCAAGTTAATTCATCATTTAAAATATGAGTATGTTTGTGTATTGCCATGATTTTGTTGTTAATCTGTAGAAAAGAAGAGAAGTTCAAAATTGATTCCGGAAATCAGTAATTTTTGTTAATATATATTATTTTCTCCACCAAAAACGGAGTATATGAGGGATCAAACTAATAATAAGTTTAAAATATGAAATGTATTTTATATAAACAAATATTTCACATAAAGTATGTGTATTGATGTGTATCTCGATGATTTTGATGATAATCGGTCGAAATGTAAAGATGTTAATACTAATTCCAGAAATAAGTGTTTTTTGACCGAAATTGTTATCTTTACCCGAGAAATTCTTCTGGTCCCATTATATTTTTGAAATATGTATTGATTCATGTTCCAAATGCTATAATTCATCAATTTGGCAAGTCTGGTCAAATTCTGGGTTTTTTGGCCAATTTGGCCCATTCTGAATCTACCCCTTTACCTTTCTTTTTTTCGTGAGTGAGCATGATGCAATCATTGCGGGATCAGGATTTAAAGGAAAAATCTGGTAAAAGATTTGGTAAAACAAATAAAAATGAAAAAAAGGAATAAACGATCACAGCAAATGAAGGGCCTGAAAAAGGGCCCCTTCACTGAGATCGATTAAAACAAAACCAAAACTTGACTGGGACAGGGTGGGAGAAAAAGGTTACAACATTTTCAAGGCGTCCTCCCTCGGTCAAGGTGAAATGTGAAGTTACGTAGATGAAAGGTACATGACCTAAATAGTAAATATTTACCAATCAAAAACGTCAAATGTCAGGGTCAACCAGGAGGTTTACCACTCATAGCTGTTAAACCTTGTTACGCAGAAAAGAGATTTAATAACAAATAAATCTCAAAAGAGTCAGCTATGAAATGATTGACAGGTCAGATAATTGGGGATATTTCAAAATAAACAACCAGGAATAAAACAGTTCACAGCTATGTAAAAGTAAAACTTAAAATTATGTCATCGATTTAAGAAGTCAGAATTACAATAACAAGATCGCAGTATGGCATATACAATTTTATTATTTTTGATGAAATAAATTATATTATCATATATCATCCTTTACAGATTTCACTAAAGAAATATGTAAAATAAAACCGAAAAATTGAAAAAGGGTGGGTTTCAGCATTTATGAATAAGAATTAATCATTAAAATATCCAATTTTCTTAATGCTGTAAGACTGTGGTCAAAGAATCATCGTTCACATAAGGTATTCAATTCATTTTTAATGCTTATTGTAACAAAAAATACTGAAACTAGAATTGTCCAAACAGGACTTATACCCCCTGTGGCATCATTTTCAAGGAACGGGGTTATGTGACCTTGACATTTGAAATCCCAAATCTACAGGGATCCTCCTTGAGTCATAGGCATGTGTGAAGTACCAAAATTGAAGATCCACGGGTACTTGAGTTATGGTGCGGAAACCGTTTTCAATGAACATAGTCTTGTGACCTTGACCTTTGACCGTCCGACCCCAAAATCAATAGGGATCCTTCTTGAGCCATAGTGACCGATGTGTGAAGTATCAACTTTGTAGACCCACAGGTACTTGAGTAATGGTGCGGAAACTATCTTCAAGTAACAGTCTTGTGACCTTGACCTTTGAACTTCCGACCCCAAAATCAATATGGATCCTCCTTGAGTCATGGGAAAGTTTGTAGACCCATGGGTACTTGAGTTATGGTGGGGAATACATGGGCAGACGGACAGATGGACGGACAAACATGGTGAATCCAGCATACCCCCCCCCCCCCCTACAACTTTGTTGGCGGGGGGTATAATTAGGCGTTGGGGGGGGGGCTAGAGCTTTTTGAAAACGTGTCTTAAAATGTACTTTTACTATATTGGCGTTATTGTTAGGGTTATTCCTTCTTATTTTTAAAAGCCTCGGATTAGAGAAGTATTTTAGCATGGTTTATCGTTTTTTGGAAATAGGTTGCTGCAAAAATCCGAGATTTAGTCAAACTGCGGTGCCTCAAAAGCAACATGTATTTCTATTAAATGTTAGCATCTTCAACCGCATAATGATTGTAAGGGGCACTGCACCCAAATCTAAGATTTCAGGTTATTTGCTAAAATAGATATTATAATACAATACTAAAAATGTAAAAGAAAAAACCCCAAATTTCATTGTTGAAAAAATTTAACATTTAACTAAATTTATGCCTTCATCTCTCCCCCACCCAACCCCCACCAGACGTCACTGCATGGTTTTGTTGTAGACTTGCACTTGAATATTGTTCAATTTTCATGTTATTTTACTCTTTATGGTCACTCAGATATTACTGAATTAAGTTGTTACACCTACAAAAAGTCAAGAATATAAGGCCAAAGGTATTTGAAGATGTAGTTAACAATATTGATAAACCACATTATTTAAAAAAAAAAAAAAATGGTGGTAAGGGATGTCTTTTCTATTCCTTTACTGGATTTTTATATTAAAGATTATGTCTGCTTGGATTAACAATGTATCACTATTGAAAATTAAGGATAAATATGAAACACTCATTTGTTACACTTTGGACCCTATAGTTTAAACTTTGGGTCCCTATTTTGGCCCCATCTTGACCCAAGCAGCTACAATTTGAACAAACTTGAATCAACACTATATAATGATGCTCCTATATTAAATTGATAAATTGAACACTTGCTGTTCTTGAAAAGAGGAGATATTTTCTAATATCAACCTATGTTAAACTTTGGGCCCCTATTGTGATCCCATCTTGACCCTGGGGCCACCATTTGAAGAAACTTGAATCAACACTATATAATGATGCTCCCATATCAATTTGATTAATTGTACACTTCCTGTTCTTGAGATGAATATTTTTAAAGATATTTTGCTATTTCATCGTATGTTAAACTTTAGGCCCCTATTGTGACCCCATCTTGACCCCAGCAGCTAAAATGTGAACAAACATGAATCTAAACCATATAGTGATGCTCCCGATCAATTTTCACGGACAGGTCTGCTTACAGAATATATCCAAAAGAACATATTTTCTTCAAGTTGATCCTTCACAAAATATAGTCAGGAAAGAGCGAAAAAAACTCACTTACAGAATAAAAGTAATTTAACTTCTAGATGAGTTATAAATAATTTTATAAAAGCCTGTAAAAATATTTTCAAATATGAAAATAAAAAAATGAGATCACACAAAAACGATGAATTTACACGTTTGTTTGAAGTAAATCAATAGGTTTGATTGCAGTTAACATAATAAAATACCAGATATTTTCAAGTTAGCTAATGTCTCAGACAAACGATATTGACAATTAGAGTACATCATAATGACTACATGACGTCATAATACGCACCGAAGTGGTAAATAACAATGTTTTTATTAGAAAAAATCAGATAAAACATCTGATCAGTATACGGAATGAATAATTCACATTTGAAAAAAAATCAATGTTTATTTGATAAGCAATTTTTCGACAAACCTATTTTTCTCAAGAAACACGCGATATTTGCATTGGGTTATTTCCCCTTCTAAACGACACATGTACGATTTAACGTTAAAATTCTCCATAAAGACAAGCAAACGAATTTTTATTTATTGGTGAGAGACTTTTATTAACATTGGGAGTTTACTTCAAATATTACACTTATTGCTGGTATATGGGTTAAATCTACTTAGTGTCACAGACGGTTTCCCTGACACTAGTCAGGCTAACAACATTATTCATCTGGGGTTTAAATAGTCAAACTTTATTCTAAAGAAAATCTGGGGAAGTTTAAAAACACGATAGTTTGGTTTCCAGGGAAGTTTCAAGACACAATGATATTTTTTCGACTTTAAAGCTCCTTTTAAGATGCTAGTTCAGCTTTAACATATATTGGAAAAATGTTTAGTGACCCGCAACAAAAAGTAACGACAGCCGATATAAGAGAAATAATGTTGATACATAAATATACTCGCACGGTATATTTGAGTTGTTATTAATATCTAATATATACTAGTGTAAGACCTTATGTAAATATTTGTTCAAGATTAGTGTGAATTACAAGGACGACCATACTGTATAAATATGAGGACTAAGAACAGTTCGACAGAGAGCGCGCTAACATCTTGAGAGAACGATCCTAGAAGGCGATATAGAAGAACAATATCATCTGGAAAGTGAGAACGAACAAAAGCCACAAGCAATATTATACTTTGGCAGGTTTCTCAAAATTTTGTTATTTCTGAACATGTTATTGAATTTGGTTGGTAAATAACAAATATGAACAATTTATATTATACCTGTATTTTTGGGAAGATTTAATTCGCGTCCCATTTTTGGGACACTACTCGTAATTGGATACATTATTTTTTGTTATTAAAAACTATAATAGTGTCACAACCATTATCATTCAAAGCAAATGAATTTGTTGTCTTAAATGTCAACTAATGTCAGTGACCCAAAAACATATTTTCCACAAAATTAAACACAAATATGCAGCCAGTCAGGTTAAGAACAAGGAATAAGCACAACCAATAGTGCAAAAACATAAAAATGAAAAGTGAAACTTCCATTGATGATATTCCTTAGATTTACTTCAGTTTGTATTCATGACAAACTACAAAATTGGAAATCTTTTAAGTGAATTATTATCACTGTACACAGAAAGAAAGTCTACTATGTGTGAAACTGAGCAAAACGTTGCAATGGAATGGCGTTTTCGGGCATTTTGACCACAGCGCCTTAGTTTTTCACTTTATTGGTACTTTTTCCTCCAGACAGATGATTATTAATCAGAAAAGTACCGAAGGGTATTAAAAAATCCAAGTCCAAAAATGTGATAAGTTTAGAATAATAACGGTCTCAACTGGAAAAATAACTGAAAATCCTTAACGGGATGGGACCAGGTGTTTGGAAGGAGTTAGCGTTCCTTGTGCGTGTTCCACACGTGTCGAAGATGCTCCATGGAAACCCTACGTATTTTAGGAAATGGCGATTTCGGTTGAAAAAAGGTAAGTCTGGTGTAGTCTTCGAGCCGAGGGGTCCGGGTTAGATCCCGAGACGCCACTCCGCGGTAAGCCGTCCCTGTCTTTCGGATGAGACAGTAAAAGCCGAGGTCCCGTGTCGCAGTAGGTGTTCGCACGTTAAGGAACTCTCCCTGCTCTACGGCCAGCAGTGTCAAGCACAGGCAAAATTTGTAGCCCTTCACCGACACACGATGACGTCTCCATATGAGTGAAATATTCTTGTTTTTGTTGTTGCGTTGTTGTTTAACGTCCCACTCAAGAAAATTTCACTCATATGGAGACGTCACCGTGTGCCGGTGAAGGGCGAAAAATTTTGCCTGTGCTCGGCACTACTAGTCGTAGAGCAGGGATTATTTCACTCAATGGACTGCACTACTGGCCGTAGAGCAGGGAGGTTCCTTTAACGTGCCAACACCTACTGTGACACGGGACCTCGGCTTTCACTGTCTCGTCGGAAAGACAGGGACGGCCAACCGCGGAGTGGCGTTGCGGGAATCGAACCCCGGAGCCCTGGGCTCGACGTCGAACACGCTAATCACTCGGCCACGGAGGCCCCCGTGAAATATTCTTGAGTGGGAAGTTAAACAACAAAGCAACAACAACAACATATACCAACAGGTAGCTACTGCGAATGGCTGTGCTCCAGAAAATGGGACGTGTTCTCAACCAAGAAGTCCATTCAACCCATTTTTAGATTTAAGGTCACCATGTTGTGTGTAACTTCAGTCTGGATTATTTTCTTCTAACTCTTTGACCATCACTGAAACTGACCCTTCGGAGTTGTACAAATACCCACCATGCTCCGATATCATATCAACTGTTTCATCGACTGCAATTTTTCAACAAGAAAAATATTTCTCTTTAGGGTGAGTGATTCCATTCAAATTGTTTAGAATCATGAACATAAAATTAGTAAAATTCACATAAAATACCTTCCCACCCCACCCCCCACCCCCAACAAAAAAAGGGTGCAGCCGCCATCGTGAATAGACAGATAACTCTAATAAAAGACTTTGGATGTTTTATAAGAAGGAAATTCAAGAAAAGTCCGTTGGTACAATATCAGATCTGTTCAAAGAAAAGATATAATAAGAAAATATTGTGTCCCCATTTGTTTTACGCTGTCCACGATTGGCTTAGGTATTTAAACTTTGACAATCGAACTATTTGATAAACTAAACAAAATATTATACGATCACAAACTATTTGATGAATTATAAAAGCCTCTACGATCATGAAAGTTAAAAAAAGAAAGTTTTATTGTGACTTCTATGTACAGAACAGAATTGAATACCGAATCAAAATCTATCGGAAATTTTCTTTGATTATTTCTTTTTCTTTTTCTTGTTTCCGTTACACTAAAAAAAATATATAATTTGTTTAATTTGTTGTCAAAGACTGCACCCGTGGTCACATTCATATAATGTTACATTCATGAATCTTACAGGTGGAGTTTACAAATACAAATACAAAAAAGTTTGACAAATATCACTAAGAATAAGCACTAAGCTCTCCAATAGGCAGATATGAAAATCTATGAAGTTCGGCACTGATCGAATAATTGTTTATAGACTTTTATTCCTACTTAAGCCATGAAATTAAATAGTTAAGTATAAATCAAAACAATAACAATAATTTCAAAGTGAATAGCTTTACAAACACCATTTACTTTGATAGAACATTAAAATGAGAGAAAATAGTGAAATTTTCATTAAGATTCGACAAAAGACGATAAATTACCACCCCTCATTATCAATTTGCTATATAGACGGTTGAAGATTTGTCTGTTGTTAATTTGTAGATCGTACTAATTTCTGGAAAGATATTTAATATCGAGTGGTTAACAAAACGAAATAACACTTTTAGTTTCTTACACATACACATATACACAAATACATAAACAAGGGAATTGTACCTGCTGGATTCCAAAAGAGTTACCCATGATAAATTTGTATATATATAAAGAGAGATGGATAGATAGATATCGAGGGAAATCATAAATCATATCACCTTCAGCATCCATAACTATGTACTTCGATCCAGGTTGAAAGGCACGAAAAGGTTTCACATTGCTGCGACCAATTTCCTCAGCAGAACAATATTCACAATACAGAGCAGCAGCATCAGACTCCAGTACAATAAGAATATTGTCCTTTTTAATACCGGCCTAGAAATCAAAATAGTTTATGTACATTCCTTGATAAATAGTGAATCCATCGGCATTTTTCAAGTTGCATTTGTAAGCCTATACGTAGTTAATTTTTTTTATTGTATTTAATTATTATCATTATTTTTATTATTATTATTATTATTATTATTATTATTATTATTACTATTA
>JACSZP010027026.1:0-28239 GCA_016161895.1 Pinna nobilis
AGTGATATTTTGCTATCTTTGGTACCTCTCATTATCAAATTGATGCAAATTAGGCATAAATATCTGTGAAATATACAAATGTTTTGCGTCAGAAATGATAACCCAAATATAAATAAATGATCTGATTGGTCCTGGAGTAGACCGTTTTCAAAATTGTGTACTAAATCCCTGTCATCCAGGATGGTCATCATGTCAAATACTCTAGGCTGTTCTTAAGTCTGCCAGGTGAACATTGTAGGATTCTTTAAGTCTCTAGTGTCACTATATATATTTAAATATAAATTTATCTTTTAATTATGTCAGATTGATTCTAACATGTCTGCTGATTCCTTTTTATTATATATTGAACATTGAACATACATCAAAGTTATCTACAATGGAGCCTCATTCATTCGGACACCTTTGTTCCCCCCCCCCCCCAAATTGTCTGGATAAGTGAAGTGTCCAGATTACTGAAACATACATATCATAATGTGCAATGCAATTTGAAAATTTTGTACCCTGGAAATATCGTCCGGAAGGCGAAGCATCCGGATTATTGGCATCCGGATTGATGGGGGTCGACTGTAATTAAAACACACAAAGGTATATGACTGGCAAAGCGTAATACATGTATGTGACAAAGTTTAACTAATTAATACACTGACAGGTACTTGACTGGCAGAGCATCTATCAATCAACAGCAATTCCTATACCACATTTTACCCCAGTAGATGAAAGTGTCAACTTCATTGGAAGATTAGCAAGGGAGATAATCAGGATAACTGATCCACGGTGAGTCACTTATTTGGATTTATACTATACGTTTCTGTGCCTTAATCAGGTATGACAAATCAAAGGAGGTCAAACTTTTGAAGCTTTTGATCTGAATTAAATTAAACTTACTTTTGTATAACTACTTACCTGTCTTTGTTAAATCAATGCTGTTAAATTATCTTTAATGATTTCTTCATTCTTTCATTGGTTAGTAGGTTGTATTGTTGTTTAACATCCAACTCAAGCATCTGTCACCTATGGAGACGTCTTCATGTGCCTACGAAAGTGATAAATTTTACCTGTTTGGCACTTATGGCAGTAGAACAGGGAATACTCTCAATTGTGCCGACATCTATCGTGACACAGGGCCTCAGATTTTACTGTCTCATCCGAAAGACAGGGACAGCCAACCGCATGTGGCTTAGACTTCAACCCCAGACCTCAGGATCAGAAGTTAAACACGCTAAACACTAGGCCACAGCGGCCCCTCTTACTTTTGTACTGTCTGAAATCTGCATGTTGTTTTTCATTTCATGTATTGTTAAATAGGTCAGCCTAGATTATCTTTTCTTGTAGAAGATAGATATGGGTATTATCTTTTGAGCTATGCCTGTTACGCTACTGCTACCGTTAATTACACATTGATCATATAGAATTTTGTCTTTGGTTATTATTTGTCAGACTTATTTATTATCAGTCTTGGTGATTCAGTATTGATTTGATTTGCACAGTGTGACAGCTTACATAGATCAGATGAAGGCCTGGTATGATGTCAGAACAAAACAGGAGCAAGTCAACAGAACTTTATTTCAAAGATTACAGGTATGTTACAGGTAGAATGGAACCTTGAAGACCATGCATTATTCTTGCCAACACTGATCTGATTAGTAAGGGGGGGAGGGGTGTCCTAGGAGAAGTCTATTTAGCCTAGTATAATGACTTGGTCTGCAGCGTTTTCCCTAAGAACCAGCTGCCGGCCAAATTGACTGTTTCAAGTGATTTTCTGGCTGGTTCAAATCTAAGTTTCAAAACTATTTAGATGGGAACAACCCCCAAGATGCCCATTATTGGCCTGTTCAATTCATTTTCCAGCCTGTTCAAATAAAACGAAGGGAAAACACTGGGTCTGTAATGCACGGTGTTCTTGGAAATAAGGTGGTCTTTAGGTGTGGCTCCATTGTACTGAGATTTTAAAAGATAACAGATTTGTAGTTTATACTGTTGGAAGCGTCACATGGTGGTTATTCTGGTGTGAAGCACAGATTATACTGTAAATCTGGTTTTATTCGCAAGAATCGTGATTTCGTGTTATTATGTGAGAACCATTTCTCACAAAAAATAAATGACCCGCTGAATTTTCTATCCTCATATTAACGTGCACTATACTACCTAGCCTAAGGGTCATTACCTTTTCCTGCAAAGTCAAGAAGATATTCTCCCGCGAAGAGATGTAAGGCTATCAACCCGCCAAAATAAAGCTTTGGGAAAATTTGGGGATTTACAGTAGTGAGTTAACCTCCAATTAGAGGTCTTGTTAGGATAATTATGTAAAATTGAAATTGCTGATTGTAGATTTGATTTTTTCGGAAGGAAAGTGTAGTTATGTGATGCTAATACGCTCAATGATTTCAGGAGTACATATAAGCAATTGATTTTGGCATTGAAGAGATATTGGGAAAGAATAGTATAAACAACAAATGTTTAATTGTTGGGTGATGCCAGTCCGTAATTGGTGGGAGGGGTAGTATCATTTTTTTTGCAAAAAAAGATCAAGTGAAACAGAACATTAGTTAATCTGTTGTAGTCTGAAATGTTTACACAGAAACATGTATACATGTAACTGCTGATAGACAAGGGAAACATTAAGTCATGACTTCTCTGCTCGTTTCACTTTACGTACTACATGTACATGTACTATGTTATGTGTACATGTATGTATAGCGTCAGGGAAATAGTGCTCGACCAAACTATACAACTTGTACTTTGTTTCAAAACAAACATGATATGTCAACAGAACATTACCTTAAATGACACGCAAATATAGATTGAGGAACCTATTTATTGTGTGATTGGTTTATCTGTATTATTTCAGAGGTCAGTGGGAAGCTTTGGACTTGCTGGACTTGACCGTCTGCTGTGTTTTATGATTGTTAAGGAGCTACAAACTTTCCAGTCCTTCGCACAGAGATGTTTTAACAATGCGAGAGACAAAACCTGGAATGAACTGCTCCACTCATTCACTCTGTCACTCAATCCCATCAAAGGAGTCATAAGTATGTTCAGTTTACTACTGCATTCATTCACTTTGTCACTCAATCCCATCAAAGAATCATAAGTATGTTCAGTTTACTACTCCATTCATTCACTTTGTCACTCAATCCCATCAAAGAAGTCATAAGTATGTTCAGTTTACTACTCCACTCATTCACTTTGTCACTCAATCCCATCAAAGAATCATAAGTATGTTCAGTTTACTACTGCATTCATTCACTTTGTCACTCAATCCCATCAAAGAATCATAAGTATGTTCAGTTTACTACTCCATTCATTCACTTTGTCACTCAATCCCATCAAAGAATCATAAGTATGTTCAGTTTACTATTCCACTCATTCACTTTGTCACTCAATCCCATCAAAGAATCATAAGTATGTTCAGTTTACTACTGCATTCATTCACTTTGTCACTCAATCCCATCAAAGGAGTCATAAGTATGTTCAGTTTACTACTCCACTCATTCACTTTGTCACTCAATCCCATCAAAGAATCATAAGTATGTTCAGTTTACTACTGCATTCATTCACTTTGTCACCCAATCCCATCAAAGAATCATAAGTATGTTCAGTTTACTACTGCATTCATTCACTTTGTCACCCAATCCCATCAAAGAATCATAAGTATGTTCAGTTTACTACTCCATTCATTCACTTTGTTTCTCAATCTTATCAAAGTAGATATTGATAAGTAGAGTTTGTACATGTAACTCTATGTATTGCCTTTGCCACTCAATCCCGCTTAAGGAGTTTTAGCCTAGTTCAGTTTGGGTTTAAGCCTCAGTGGAACCTAAGTAGACTGTGTGAGAAAGTTAGCCAGTTTACCTGCAGGAGGCCGGTTGTCTCTTCCCAGGTACAGTAGTAACCAGGTTCTCTCCTCCACCAATAAAAACTGGCAGCCACCATATGACTGAAAGATTGGCGAGTGTGATGTAATGCAAAAGCAAACAAATGTGTGTTCAGTTCACTTCTCTACTGGTTCACATTATTACTAAATCCCATCAAAGGACTCAGTTACTCCAGTTGTTCACTTTGTTACTAACTAGTCCCATCAACCATAAGTATGTTCATATGCTAGTACATTATCTTTAATTTCAGTTGAGAGTCACTAACTCTACACCATTATCTCTTTGTCTTTTTCTGATTCAGATCAGCCACAAAAACAGTATAATCAGATGATATCCAAGACAGCAAAGCTATTCCCTGTATTCCTAGATATCATTATAAAGGTATAGATCTATATTGCATAATTGGTTGGTCGTTTTATTAATTAACGTCCCACTCAGGAATCTTTCACATACATGTATATGAAGATTCCATCAAAGGCAGTAAAGTGCGACAAATTTGGACTTTTTTTTAGTGATTGTGGCCATTAAGTAGTGTGACTTCTTTAATGTGTCAACACATATTATTACCGACTCTCTATTTAAATAGAGATGAAGTAGTTTTAATTATTTAAAACTTATAAACCTGAAATACAGTAGAATGATATCAGAGGGCAACAGCCAACTGTTTTATAGTACTGTTACATAAGAGACAATTTTGCTCACACATTATCGCTATCTCCTACCTAATTCAAACACAATTTGACCGTTCCCATAGTACCCATGAAACAACTGACTACTGTGACAATGGATGTCGGTTTTTACTGTCTTGTCCCAATAATAGGGAAAGCCTACCACAGCATGATCGGATGGTAAACACGCTAACTAATGACCTAAGGCAGTTCTCACTTTTTATAATAACTGAAATTTTTCACAAGGGAAAATTGGGTCCAAATCCACAGGGCATCTTAAAACTCTGATTCACTTCATATTTGATGCGTTGTATTGTAAATGTGTTTCTTTTAACCTGTTATTTTAAGCTAAGTTGTAGATTTCATTGTAAAGAAATCAATTACATCTGAATTAAGCCATTTCAGCGAGACTTGAACTGGACAAAGCTTTTGGCTTGATTTTGATGGCATGTATCCAGGCATAAAACCAAATTTTTTTTTTTTTGGAACAGGTTGGCCAGATGCAGCTTTTGAGGAAGCAGACTGCACACGAGCTAAATACATCCTGTAAATTTGACTCTAAAGTTTTAGCCAGTGCCTTGCAGACCATGAATAGGTAGTTGTGATAACTGCAAATATTTTCCTTTTTTCATGTGTCATATTCATCCCAATATGCACGATTTCCCCACAGATGCTCTTTGGCATACTGCAAATTTGATCAACTTTACACAGGATTTAGAATATTTTCTAGCAAGTTGATGGGAAGAAATAATAATATATATAATTAGTGTTTTATCTTTACAACTACTTCAACTTTACTACCATATTTACAGATAATTTTACCTTAGTTTTCCTCTTAATGGATCTAGTGAAGGACTCACATATTTTGCCTATATTTTTGAATGCCATAGGCCTACTCTAGATCTGGTTTTATTCGAGAGAATTTTATTTTCATGTATTTACACGACAGCACTTACTCGCAAAAACTAATTTCTCGCTTAATATTCTAACCTGACACTAGCATGTGTCAGATAGCTTTAACTACAAAGTAAACATTTACAAACGCAAAAATATAGTGTCGTGAACAATTACATAACTACTAATTTGCCAAAATAATATTTTCAGATTATTTGTCAATTTACAGTAGGTATTCTAGTCACACAGCTTGATCGTTTTTCCTGCCATTTGGATTGAAAGGTAAAAAAAAAATTAGTAAAGATATTGAAAAATATTGGTAATGTGATTTTGTGTTGAACTCTAATTTTTACAGTGCACTTTTGGCTGACATTCAGAGACATTATCAAGACCCTACTTTACCGTATCCAAGGGAAGACAACCCACTTATGTTTGAGCTGACAGCTTATCTAGAATCAGCTGGCTTCCATGATCCCCTGACTAAGGTAACAACAGAAAAGTTCTGAACAAGCCATATAAGATAAGCATTGAGAGTCTAAGTTTTTATCACACAATCTGATTGGTTGAGTGTTTTGAAAATTTCCAATGTCACTTGCATTTTAAAGAAATATAAAGAAGCAACAATAAAATCCAAAGTATGTAACATGTGCAATTTTTCAAAAGCCCTCATAACACATTGTCAGATTTATATGGCAGTGACATTGTGGGCCCTATGGTATGATGTACACAAAATGTACATGTATGTTTATTTCAGATGGCTCGGCACATTTGAGATTTCCTGATGCCTAGATAACATTTATAGCATAGATACAACTTTCTCTCATCTCGGACAGAATAATTCACCTATTTATCAGTTCTGAGATATCTCTGTCTTGCACCCACATGTGCTTGGCTCAAACTCTCGGACATCATATGCCATATATTTGACTTAATTTTGACTGAATTCATCCACTCGAATGCTTGAATGTGTCACACATATAGATCTATTGATGCATGATTTGGCTTTGTAAAGGAACAGGAAAATCTCACCTTTATGTCCGATTTGCAACATCCACACTCAGTAGGCCTCATAGTTGACTGCAAATCTTTGATGCTTGAACGATATTTCCCTGTCTTTGTGCAAAGTGGTGATAGGTTCTATTTTTCTGAAGCCATGCCAGTATGATTCAAAGACAGTCTAACCTGCTCTAGTGACTCACTGAAATAAAAGACTATCTGCCTTATGTGACTTAAATGTGTGCCTTTTAAACTCTATTTCCTATTCAAATCACCTGAATTAAGAGATCACCTGCCCTATGCAACCATTTTTGCATCTTCTTTTGGACATTTTCTTAAAACTCAAGTTAGACTTTTCTGATAAAAGCTGCATGAAACATCAACAAAATAAACACGTTGAAGACTACTTGAAATCCTGATATTTTTTTCAGATTTACATTACAACACAGAGGATGCCATACTTTGCCTTATTCAACTTCCTGTTGGTGATATCACATTTGCCGAAGCTTGTGTACAATAAGTCTGTTAGTGAGTAACTTATTCTGTTTATTTCATGTGATTTGAGAAAAGAGATCGTTTGTTAACTCTTATGTTAATGTTACATTGTCAACTAGACATTAACCCTTTCCACCCCAAATATCAGAATGGTATGTTCTTTTTGATTGCCTGGACTAGTCTATTCCGGTCTGTGGTGTTGAAAAGGTTAAAGAGACAAGGATTGCGCTCTGAGTAAGTAGTATTGAAGAAATCAAAAGCTTTGGACTACCAACAATTTAGACAATTTAAGTACATATAATATAATAATTTAGATACAGTGAACCCTCTTTACAATGACCATGTTTGTCCCTCCGTGATTCTGTCATTATATCGAATTTGCTCTTATAAAGAAACATCATTGAATCCGACGGCGTTTAACAAGACATTCCGAAAAAACTTGATAAATCAGCGAATTTTCTGATAAAGATATATGTGATTAATCTTCAAACAAAAACTGCGTAGGTATAAATTGTCGGTTTAATTGGCAGTCGGTAGATATAATAAAGTTTACTTGAATGATCAATTTCACTTAATTAGCTTATTATCGAGCCGCTCGGTTATTCCCTCTTCAAGCCAGTATCAGAAGTAATCCTGAACCCGATATGTTTTGACAATCGCATTTAGGCAGCTCATTACCAACACCACGGCCTAGTTAAGTCTAAAATAATTATTAATCACAGTAATTAGCCCCTTTTTTCCGATTATTATCAAGTCACTACCCACAAACGATTTCCAAATCAAAACAAAAGGAACTAACAGGCTCAATGGAAACATATTTGAGGAGTGTCAGACAAGATCAGGGTTTTTGAGTGTCTCATACCTCACTTTTTGTAACAGTTGAGTGCACACCAGAAGTCATTGAATCTTTGTCTCAGCGTCAATATTAAGGCCAATAAACCATTGTAACAAATAATCGGCAATCATCATTGATAAATTGTATGTTGTTGTNNACTAAAAATGCATGTTTGTTCCGAATCTTTAATGTCGGTGTCGGAAGCTGTAAATTCCGTAATATTGACGATAAATAACGTTATGTACGTTTGTTCTGGGAGAAATCTTGTCGGTAGGTGAAAATGTCAGGTTAACGAGGGTCATTATAAAGCAGTCTGACTGTATTTGATATGTATTTTAAGTTGTTATGGTCAGGTAAAAGTTTTAAGTATATGATATACATTTTAATGTGATGTGGTGAGACAATTTAAGTTGGTTGTAACCTTTTGGTATATGATACATATTTTAAGGTGGTTCATGCATGGTCAGTTAAGTCAGTAAGTTTTGTACATATGATAAGCATTTTAAAGTGGTATGGTCAAATATAAGTTATTTTATATGCAATTTACATTTTAAGGTGGTATAGTCAGTTGTAATTTATTTTTATATGATATGCGTTTTAAGGTGCTATGGTCAGTTGTAAGCTATTTTTATATGGTATGCATGTTAGGGTGGTATGGTCAATTATGAGCAATTTATACATGTATATGATACTCATTTTAAGGTGGTATGGTCAGTAAGAAGGCCACAGATCCACTGGATGCTCCAGCATTTGTCACTGGCTGTATTACACTACTGAAGCAGTTTCACTCAGAAAATACCTACATTTTCTTAGCCTACTTAGGCCAGTATGTACGGTCACTAGTGGATTCTCTTCCAAGGTAAGATAAAAGAAACAAAGTTATTTCCCTTTGCACAAAGTTGAATTTTTTAAAAACTTGTTAAACCCTGAACAATGATAGACTTTTCATTTAATCAGTGACTTTGATAAATCCAAATGTGTCTTTAGGGGGTGAACGAGTTAAATTCTTAATATTTTGTTTTTTTTTATTTGTTTCAGACAAGTTCTTATTTGGTATTTGTTTGCTGTAAGTATCTTGGTAAATTGACATTTGCTTATAATGAAAATGAATGAAAATTGATTGCAGATTGTAATACCACTAATAAATTTTTCTGTCATGCTTTTTGTCACAGTGCCAAAAGTCAAGATCAGCCCCAGGATGTATTGAATGTTCTGGTGTTCCTGGAGGATTTTATATACTACAGTGGTCTGCCTAGGAAGGTAAGGGTGTATCTCAACTGAATTTGGGTGGTTGTATTGTTGTTAACATCCAACTCAAGAACCTTTCACTTATACAGAGACGTAGCCATCTGCCTATGAAGGGCGACAAATTTTGCTTATGGTCAAAGAGCAGGGAATGTTCTTTAACATGTCGACAGCTACTTTGACATATCCGTTTTTCACTGAAAGACAGGAATAGCAAACCACAGGGGGGCTTTGATTCAAACCTCAGAATCCTAATAATTAAATTTTTGACACATGGTTAAGATTTGTTCATTTCTTCTACAAAGATGGTTATGTACATATTCAATCTCATATGCCTTTTTTATGTTTGTATATATATATATATATATATACAGTGGAAACTGTCTAAATCGGACACTGTCCAAACCGGAATCCTGTCCAGATCGGACAAATCTCGAGGAACATAATTTTCTCCATTACTTTCAGTCACTTAAAACTCCCTTCAAACCGGACACTGTTCATTCCGGACACCTGACATGATTTTTGACCACAATATAGCATTTGTATGCTTATGTTGCTTGAAAAAAAAACGGACACTTAATAAACTATTTTCAAACTTACATAATAATTTCATTTGTATGTGATATATTTGTCATTTTATGGACGAAATAAGAAAGAAATACATGTATAATTACAAAGAATTCAGGGGCCTCAGTGGCCGAGTGGTAAGCGTGTTCGACTTCTAGCCGAGGGGTCCAGGGTTTGATTCCCACAGCGTCACTCTGCTGTTGGCCGTCCTTGTCTTTCGGATGAGACAGTAAAAACCGAGGTCCCGTGTCACAGTAGATGTTGGCACGTTAAAGAACCTCCCTGCTCTACGGCCAGCAGTGCCAAGCACAGGCAAAATTTGTTGCCTTTCACCAGCACACGTTGATGTCTCCATATGAGTGAAATATTCTTGAGTGGGACGTTAAACAACAACACAACAATAACAATGAATTCAAAAAATGTACTTCAGTTCATCGGCAAGATAAATAAAACATTGTTAGAAAAGAAGGTTACTCTTCCAAACCAATAATTTCGATATTTCTGAAAACACCTTTTGAAACCGGACAAATCGTTTGTCCCGGAGACTGTCCGGTATAGACAGTTTGCACTGTGTTTGATAATTAGTTATCATTTTATATCTATTTCAGATGATTGAGGCTCACATTCCAGTTTATTTGTTTGATGAATTCAGAAGTCAGTTTGCTCAGTAACAGGAAGTTGTGCTTTATCTTGTCCTTGTGCAATATCTGCAGCAGTTATCAACTCTACAATATATGTCTTTGGAATATTTTATTACTACTTTACTATTGTGTGATTTTTTTAAAATAGATTTTTCTATAAAATGAGAAAGACTAACGAAACTTCTGTATGCACTCTTGTATACGTAAAGTGACTTTGAATTCACATGATAAATCCATGTGTAAACAAGACAGACATAATCTGTAAGATATTTCAATCCAGGGCTCACTCTGTAGTTTTCCAGTTGAACCATTTTTTCAGAATTGGCTAAAAGATTTCATTATTTGCTTAGCTTCTGGTTTAAAGAAACATTTTAATGCATAACTTTTAAAAGGGTCTCTATCATATATCTCAAATGACCAAATAAGTTACCTGATGTAATCTTTTTAAAGAATCTAACATCAAGAAATAATGGAGAAATTATTCAAAAAGTATTGGATATTACATCCACATCAGCTAGCAGTTGTTTTGTAAAATTATCAAAAATATTTCACGTTATTAAATATTCATTCAGTTGGCTAATATCAAAACTTCAATTGGCTAAAAAATTATTGTGTTAGGCTATTTTTGGCTAACAGTTTTCTTTGTCCAGGATGAGCTCTGATTACCACACTTGTACTTTTGCATCTGGTGCGATATTTAGTCATGGTATGCATCATCACTGGCATGGATGTTTTTTTTAAGAAGAATAAGAGACTTTCATCTGTTAGAGATATCAAAGTTTTGTTTTTGTAGTGTAAAATATTGGTAATCACTGTTAAATGAAAGATAACTACAAATTATATTTAAATGATTTCTTTCAACTTGACAAGTGAAATTGATTTGAACTTTTGATGTGTGAACAAATAGCTAGTTTGAATGTTTCTATATCATATTATACCTATATCATGTTGAACACATTGTCTGATGATGTCAAATATATTGTCATTGAATTAAATCTATTTTAAGTTAACACATTGCCATTTTCTTCATTGTTAAATATTTCTTTCAATAAAAAGGAAGCACATACTTGAAAGTTTGAACCTATTTGGCCCTTTGAAGATCGAGTAAATTAAAGAAAAGGGCGAATATTACAAAATTAAACAAGAGGCACATGGACCATATCGCTCACCTGAACATTTCACAAAGTAGCATGTATTTTGGATTTACAATGTGTCACTATTGATAGGTACGGACACAGATGAACCTCTCATCTTTGATTACAAATGGTAAATCCATGAAAGGAAAGGAAAAATAACAAGGTCTAATTGTAACAGGGTACTATTACATGATGTCCCCCAAAAAGAGGAACATATTTTGTTGTGATCAACCAATGTCTATTACATACTAATGTACAATTGTTCTATATAAGTTAAGAGGAAAAAAGTCATATACATGTATATATACGACTAAAATGGCAATGCATGATCCAAATTAATTTCAATTTCATAAAAACAGACAATGTTAACAACTTGACCAATCAGAAGCCCCCGTTTTCCAAAGACAACAACAACACCAATACCATTGAAATCGTAATCCCTTGATATCAAAATATTTTAAAGACAATATTTAATAGCATTTTCCGAGAAAACCTATGTTAAAATTTGGAACTCTATTGTTGTCCATTTTGACCCTGGTGGCAACCACTTGTAAAGACTTGAATCCACACCTTATAATGATTCCGCCATATTAATTTTACAAATTGTAAACTTGCTGTTCTTGAGAAGAAGGTTTTTAAAGATATTTTCCAATGTAAAACTATGTTAAACATGGGACTTCTGTTGTGGCCTAAACTTGACCTGGGTGGCCGCCATTTGAACAAACTTGAATCTACACTAGGCCCTATATAATTGTGCTCACATATTAATTTGATAAATTGTACACTAACTGTTATTGAAAAGTAGATTTTTAAATATATTTTCCATTTAAGGCTATGTTAAAATTTGGACCCCTATTTAGGTCCCTTCTTTACCCCGGGGCCACCATTTGAACCTACACTATATAATGATGCTTCCATATTAATTTGATAGATTGTGTACATGTTGTTCTTGAGAAGTATATTTTAATGATTCTTTCCCATATAAACCTATGTTAAACTTTTGACCCATATTGTTGTCATATCGTTACCCCGGCCATTACCATTCGAACAAACTTTAACCTTCACTATATAATGATGTTTCCATATTAATTTGATAAATTATACATTTGCTTTTCTTTAGAAAATTTTTTTTAAAGATATTTTCTTATATAAAGCAATGTTCAGATTTAGGCCCCTTCTGTGTCCCCTTCTTTACCTCGGCAGCCAGCATTTGAACAAACTTGAATCTACACATTATCATGATGCTTTCACAAAAGTTTTATGACTTTAGGTCAAGTGGTGCTAGAGAAGATTTATTTTTAAGACACTCAAAGTGGTTCTAGAGAAGATTTTTTAAGACACCCACCCAATTTTTAATATTTCTCAATTATCTCCCTTTTAATAAGAGCCTTCCAAAGGGGGCATTCAAAAATCGAACGGCAGATGACACCATGACCAAAACAAAATCAAAAGGTGACACACCTTTATTATTGTAAATCTGTGATTGATTATTTCAAAGATACAAAAGTGCTCTATGGTAGCATAGATGGGTCTCCGTTAGCATAATTTTCCAATAGTTATTTCCCTTTGGCGGCCATTTGTTGTATCACGTGTATATTTTCCTGCATTAGTAAGCCAAATTCAATGAAGTATTCTTAGGTTTGAATAGTTTTAAAAACTTGTTTAGAGGGTTTAATATTTATTTCAAGTCTACATTAATCTTAACAACTACTTTTGATGAGAATTATGATGTGTTCATTATTACTATGCAATCGAATATGGCTGACTTATGCAGGGAAATATAGCCTACACGTTAATACAACAAATGACCGCAGAAGATGAATAACTCTTGGAAAATAATGCTAATGGAAACCCAGCTATTATGATATCTTGGGGGTCCGGACCCCCCCCCCCNNTTATAAAAATTCTGCAAATGCATCTAAAATTCCCAATTACACAGGCTCCCCCTGGAATTTGCATAATATATAGGCCTACCACCATTGGTCAGTTATGCTTAGATTCTCATTTCAACAGGGTTGGTTTTTTCCTTACCACAGGTTGGACCACCCTATGGACAATTTCGACCCCCCCGGAAAAAATCCTGGATCCGCGCTTTTCTTGAGTGGGACATTTAATAAGAACGCATCGCAACAACAGCACATATGAATACAGACTCCTTACGATATTAATGCCAGCAATAATGTTCCTCGATTTAATGCCACCCGAAGTTTTTGTTTTATCAGTATTATGACCGCAAGTGTTATTCGATTAGGAACTGTCTCATCTCTAAATTTTAACAAAAAAAATTATTTCATAAGATGCAGGCAAATGAAATAAATTGTTTTATTTTCATCATTTTAGGAAAGTGAACTGAAGACCGTCTCATGACAAGAATTGCATATGTATTATGAAGGTTCCCTTTTACATTATAATAAAAATATGTGTAGTAGTACTACTAATTTAATTATAATAAAGTAATTAAGCCGGGGAATTAAATTCATTTCAAATTAATCGGGATTTCAATATAGTCTGTTCCCATTTTATCACTGGTTCCATACTACTGCGGCAATCACGATCGAGTGGGAGAAAAACTGTCGACAAACGATACTTTTTAAAAAATCTTAGTAGACCTACTGTCCATCTATCACTCCTCCTTCTATCACCTGAACTCACTCCCGGTTTTTTAGTGGGGTTCGTTTTACCCTTTTTTTAGTTATAATTGTATATTTGTGTATTTCTGTTTGTAATTTTGTCTCCTTTTTGTTTTGGCCACGATTTTGTCTGTCTTTGACTTATTCTATTTGGAATGCCCCTTGGTTTCTTCTATTTCACCCATTCTACACCTCCAATGTAGAAATTATGATAGGTGAACATTATTTCATCAAAATGTAATGTTTTCATATGCCGCATGGAAACTGCAACGGTAAAACGGATCACCAGTAGGCTACATATCAGAAATCAATATAAATGGGTTGTACTGTATAAAGGTATGTACCATCATTTATCTTATGTCACTAGTTTAACCCATTTACCCCTAAAGACACATTTGGACTCACCTTGATCATTAATTTACTGAAGAGTCTATTGTTTTTCAGGGGTAAATGGACTAAAACATGTTAACGCTGCGGTTGGCCGTCCATGTCTTTCGGATCAGGAGACAGTAAAAACTGAGGAACCGTGTCACAGTAGGTATTTGCACGATAAAGAACCCTCCCTGCTCTACGATCATAAGTGCCGAGCATAGGCAAAACTTGTTGCCCTTCACCGGCACACGGTGACGTCTCCATATGAGTGAAATATTCTGGAGTGGAACGTTAACCAACAATAAAACAACAATACAACATTTATGCTTACAGTAAATATATAACAAACACTGCATTATACAAAATTTAGCAATTTTAGATTCTTTTTCAAGACATTTTGACATTTTGATTTACTTGGACAGTTTTTCAAATGTAAATGTATATGATTTGGAGGAATTTAGTTATTTTAGTTGTATTCTTGTTTGAACAAGCCATCTTCGAAGAGTTTCTGCCATACTTCTCCATATGGGTACGAGTAGCTAGCAAGTGACTGTTCCTTTATTCCTACTAAATATCCTGGAGCCTGCAGAAAAAAATAAAGTAAAGCATAAACAACTCATTTTTATTCTTATTTACTAGTCATATTTTGTATACCACATGTTCAGCTCCCCTACATATTGCATTTATAAGAGGACAAATGAGAAATACAGATATTCTACCAAATTTTACCTTATTTCTCTATGAAAATTAAATGGACTAGAATCATCATTTTGAAATAAATAATCTGATTTTCTCCTATTGTTAGATGAGATACCTGTAGATGGCAAAAATTATAGAGAATCAGTTACTGAACTTTGTGAATGCTGTTTCTTTCAACAACGCAAGATTTTGTTTATTATTGTTTTTTTTTTTGACACCCTTGTGTTTTGGTAAATATCAAAAGTATTTCTATATGTAATGACGACGGTCTTGATTTTTAGATAAAGGTACGGTGATAGTTACAATATATTTATGACAAACTTTTAAGTTAAACAGGCAAAAGTGATCTGTACTGAAAAATTTTATTCGCGAAATTGCGCGAGGGCACTGAAACGGGAAAATAAAACCCTCATGAAAATTCTATCCTGATATAACATGCAGCATTAGTGACAAGTATTTTATCTTAAAATGCACAAAATAGAGTTTACAGGGGAACCGCCTAAAGACCACATCATTTAGGAGACCAATTTCAGACTAATTTTAGCCCGTAACTTTGGTGGTCTTAATAGCAAGTCTCCACAATATTTGTATTGCACCGTACCTGTGGTGGTAAATATTGGCCTTCTCTTGTTCGTGCTGGTGCTATCAGGTGTTCATTTAGATGGTCAGCATATTCAATCATTCTGCAATGTACAACAGCACATGTATTTTAGAGTCAACCGTGATTTAATGGTTAGCGTGTTCTTTCGCTCACTGAAAACTCGTGTGTTCGAATCCGCGACGCGCTTCGTTGGTTTATATCGCGTCCTTCGGATGAGTCAGTAAAACCTGAGGTCCTTTATCACAGAAGTTGTTGGCACACTCTACCGTAGGAGCACGGACATCCATACATCAGATTCCTTTAAAATGATGGTACTGTAGCACACATATTATAGTCCGCAACATAGATACGCAAGTTAGAACAAATGGGGGGGGGGGGGTATGAATTAGAATTTTAGCTATGTAGATCTATATCATCACCTGTTTTCGAATGATCCTGATACACAGACAAAGTCGAACATAGACAGGTGCTGTATGAGTTCATTTAGGGCTACACCTCCACCGTGAGGACATACAGGAACTGAAAAAAATATCAAACATATAAATATAATCCGAAATATTGATATTGAAATTATTGAGGGTAAGAACTGCTTGACACTTTAAGTGCTCAAATTTTATATGTAAGTTTTTGGATAAAAAGCACTTTATTTGCTCAGAATATGTCTTCTGTAAAAGGAAATTCACATACATACATACATACATACATATTGAAGGTAAGAACTGTTTGACACTTTAAGTGCTCAAATTTTATATGTAAGTTTTCGGATAAAAGCACTTTATTTACTCAGAATAATTCTTCTGTAAAAGGAAATTCACATACATACATATCCATCCATCCATCCATGTAGTGTAACCTGCCTTAGAAACCACTTATTAAAAGAACTGCTTGTCTAACGCTTGTTCTTAAATCGGGTTTTCTATATAATTCGCATGAATATAGAACACTTACCGTGGTGTCCATTCTTGTATCTTTCTCTCTCTCTCTCTCTCTCTCTCTCTCTCTCTCTCTCTCTCTCTCTCTCTCTGTGTATATAAAGTGTTAATATTTGCTTATGTATGTGAGAGAATGGAAATGGAATTGTGTACTTTCATCACATTCCAGTACATGTGATATGTTGAGATCGATATCATTACAATAAAAGAACGTAGACATGTGGGGAAACTTAGTTGACTCATACGTTATTTGAGTATGATATCCTGTACATTGACAGCAGGTGGGTCAAAAGGTCTATCAGGTATCTGAAATTGGATATACAAGGAAATTGTCAATAGGTAACACATGTAAGTATCGATAAACAATGTTGAGAGGCGGGGATGAAACCTTAGAGAAAACAAATATTTTAATTGCGCACATAGTATCACAACGATAAGGGTTATTTTACTAATATTTCATTACATTTGTTTCATATGTACATCGCTCTTTCAGGAATATGCAATATATTGGCGGGAGCCTGAAGGTTCCGTTTACGAAACTCGGAACTGACACCTAGTTCGGAATTCCGTTTAAGGAACCCATCTGTATAATGGTCAGTATTGGTAACTAAACAGTTTAATGGTCAGTACTGATCAACTCACGTGACCAGTATTGTGGTCAGTTCTCTCATCTATAGAAATGGTCAGTACTTGTCACTCGCCTGTATAGTGGCCAGCACTGGTAACTCGCCTGTGTAATAGTCAGTATTAATCACTCAAACATAACATTACCAGTACTTGTCACTCATCTGAATAATGGTCAGTACTAGTCACTCAACATAATGTTGGTCAGTGCTGATCACTCTCCTTCCTATACTAATGATCAGCTTTTATTACCCCCTGTAATGGACAATACTGGTCATTCGCCTGCAAATTGGTCTCAGAGGTCAGTCGCCTATATGATTGGTCACCTATTGGTATGGTCAATACTCGTCACTCACCAGTCTTATGGTCAGCCCTGGTCACTCATCTATACCAATGGTCAGTACTGGTTACTCATCTATACCAATGGTCAGCACTGGTCACTCGCCTTTAAAATGATCAATACTTGTCACTAATCTGTAAAATGGTCAGTACTGGTCACTCATCCGTATGATGGTAAGAAATGGTCACTCACCTATACAAATGATCAGCACTTGTCACTCGCCTGTATAATTGCCAGCACTAGTTACACGTCATAATGTAATAGTGTGTGTAATAGTCAGTATTAGTCACTCGCTTTTAAAGGTTAAGTATTGGTCACTCACACATAAAACTAAAAGTGCTAGTCACTCATCTGAATAATGGTCAGCACTGGTCACTCCACATCATTTGGTCAGTGCTGATCACTCTCCTTCCTATACAAATGGTCAGCTTTGATTACCCCCCGTAATGGTCAGTACTGGTCATTCGCCTGCACAATGGTCAGACAGGTCAGTCGGATGTATGATGGTCAGTACTAGTCATTCACCTATGGGTATGGTCAATACTAGTCACTCAACCAGTAATATGGCCAGTACCGGTTACCCACCTATACAAAGGTCATAACTGGTCACTCGCCTTCATAATAATCAATACTTGTCACTATTCTATAAAATGGTCAGGACTGGTCACTCATCAGTATGATGGTCAGTACTGGTCACTCCCCTATACAAATGGTCGGTACTGGTCACTTGCCGGTGTAATGGTCAGCCATTATTAAGCGAATGACAAGTACTGACAATTTTTATAGGTAATAGTACTGACCCATATACTGGTGAAAGACCAGTACTGACTATTATACAGGCGAGTGACAAGTACTGACCATTTTTATAGATGAGAGTACTGACCATTAAATTGTTTAGTTACCAGTACTGATCATTATACAGCTGAGGTCCTTAAACTGAACTCGGAACTAGCACCCAGTTCCGCGTTCCGTAAACTGACCTCGGAACTGGCATCGAGTTCCGAGTTCTGTTTACGGAACTCGGAACTGACACTTAATTCCAAGTTCCATAAACGGAATCCGGAACTCGCAAACAACTTCCGGCTCCCACACACGGCTTGTTGCATCGAATTCCTTAAACGGAACTGGTTCCTGGTTCCGTTTATGGAACTGGGAACTGGTATTGGGTTCCATAAACGATGCCCACTATACAGGCGATTGACTTATACTGACCATTAGTTAAATGACCAGTGCTAACCGTTATTCAGTCGATTGACCAGTACTGACCGTTACATTGACGAGTGACTATAAATATGCACTATACAGACAAGTAACTGGTATTAACCATTACAAGTGAATGATCAGTACTGTCAATTACAGATGAATGACCATTATACAGATGAGTGACCAGTCTGACCATTATACAGTCGATTGACCAGTACTGAGCATTTGTATAGTTGAGTCACCATTTCTGACCATCATACTGATGAGTGACCAGTACTGACCATTAGTGACAAGTATTAATCAGTATAAAGGCGAGTGACCAGTACTGACCATTTGTGTAGATGAGTGACAAGTACTGCTATAATACTGGTGAGTGAACAGTATTGACCACACCAATAGGTGAATGACTAGTTCCTATAATCATATAGGCGACTGACCTCTGAGACCAATTTGCAGGCGAATGACCAGTACCGACTATACAGGGGGTAATCAAAGTTGACCATTTGAATAGGAAGGAGAGTGATCAGCACTGAGCACGTAATGTTGAGTGACCAATACTGACTGATAAAAAGTCTTAAAACATAAAAAAGAAAATAACTATTCTATTTTACCTCCATACTTAGCTGCCATTATAATAACTGCCAAACACTCATTAACACCACCCAGCCTACAAGCATCGATTTGACAGTATTGCATCGCTTTGGACTTTAAGAACTGCTTGAACATAACTCGATTCATACACACTTCACCAGTAGCCACACCAATTCCCAGCGGATTTAAAGCCTTATGTTAGAAAAAGAAATAAGCAATTCAAACTACAAGTAAAGGCTTAGAAGAAAAGAGCCAAAATACATTGAAATTCATTTTGAAGTCTCGATTAATCTAAAATGATCCAAATTCGGTAACTAAATCACATTATTCCTATTTTAATCTGGTTATTATGAAAGAAAAACTTTATATTTGAAAGCAAAATTTATGACCCTTTGGTTTTGATTTGTCCTGGTTCGACTCGTCTAAATACCACCTCACATATCAGACCACCTCACTATTAGGACCATCAAAATTCAGTAATGATCCAAATTCGGTAACTAAATCACATTATTCCTGTTTTAATCTGGTTGTTGTGAAAGAAAAACTTTATATTTGAAAGCAAAATTTATGACCCTTTGGTTTTGAAATGTCCTGGTTCGACTCGTCTAAATACCAAATTTTAAAAATTCAGTCTGACTATCAATATTTTAGCCCATTTCAACCTCACTTAAGAGACCACCTCACAAATCAGACCAATTTTAGCAAGTCATTTGGGTGGTCTTAATAGAGAGGTTCCACTGCATATGCAAGGCTATGTATCTACAGATCAGTATATTAAAATAAACAGTTCCTTTTGCACAAATTATTAACATTTTGAACGCAAAAACATTTATATATGAATAATGGTATATGATAAGAAAGGTATACACGGCGATAAAGAAAAAATTACTAGTACATGTATTATGGAATTTGTAGGGGGAGTGAAATTTTTATACAAGATAATTCTGATGAAATTTTTTTTATATTCGTCATTTTTTGCCCAAAAGTTGATCTTGTTCTTAATAATTAAAAGTGGATCTCTTGTACATATCCGATTTTCTTTTCTCCTCCCCCTTTTTTAGCTTATTATCTTCAGATCTAAAACTACTTTTTATGTGTCGATTGCCGAGTTAATTATTATCAATCAGTTTATTTTTTACTTTCGTGTTCTCAGTTGTTGTATGGAGTTACATTTTTACTACTTTACTTAAAATGTAGATGTGTATTCAAATATACTGCGTATTCATTACCAATTTACATGCATGTTTGTATATGTATTATGCAATTCACCTGTTTGTGATCATTTTACTGCAGCTTCACGCCAATACAAGACGTCTGATTTGACGCACTATCGACCGTCTTTATTTACTCTAGATAAATCAGTGGGTCCAGGTTAACTGTGTCAATGTGTGTTATATAAGCCTCAGCCTAATAGGATATCACTCTATGTCGCATTCATGGCGGTGACCTTCCTAAAATTTGTAACAAACTTTAACAGGTCTGGCGGGAAATTTGGTCATCATGTCTGTTTCGAGGTTAGGTCTGAGTTTTTATTTTTTAAGAAAAAAGATCAGTAAATAAAGTAATGATTCAGCTGGCTGATGGATTTTGGGGTGAATACATTTCAGACTAGTTGTGTTTAGTAATAATTCAACATTTTTGTGTGGGATTTTACAATGACCCATTTACCTCAGCAATCGCAATATGCCCAGCTATATCATCTGGATTAATGGGTTCTTCAATCCATAATAATTTGTACTCCTTGAGCTTTGTCATCCATTCAATAGCTTCCTGTACCTCCCATTTCTGGTTGGCATCCACCATCTGCGAAATACAAAGGGTAAATTACCTGAAGTCATCTGTATAGCAAGGGTAAACTTAAAATTGTCAATGAATTCTTCGACTGATAGTTTGATATTTTGTCCATTTGCTGTGACTGATTTTGTTCGACAGATAAAGAGCATATAACATTTTCAACCGGCATCGACATTTCACTGAACTCGAAAAGTGTCCATGGAATATTTGCGTGACGGGTGTGACATGATAGACTTATTCAATACCTTTTTCACCGAACTTATAAGCCAAAGTTTTATCTTTACTTCGAATTTGAGTTTCCATTGGGTATCTGCGACGGATGGGGCAAGCCGAAAGATGATGCCGGCTGATTCTTTCGGGACACATGGTCCCAACTCGTTATGTATTTGCGAATGAAGGACTCAACATTTCAAATATCCCTTTATCCTTAACTTACCAGTTGACAGTCGTATCCAATTGTTTCTCTGAAAATATTAGCCCTTCTTATATCATCTTCTACATCTCCCCCGACTTTCATTTTGAACCTATTTCATTGAAAAGTAAGTTCATAAAGAAAGCATTGCAATTACAGAGTTTTAATATAAATATGTATACTAAACGATAAATAATTTGTGATTCTATTATTTTTGTGGAACTTTGAAGACACACTGAGAAAATTCAGTTCTGGAATACCCTTTTCCCATTATCCTCGCTTCTCTATTTTTCACACTATGATATGGCATGGTATTGTTGTTTAACGTCCCACTCAAGAATATTTCACTCATATGGAGACGTCACCTTTTGCCGGTGAAGGGCTACAAATTTTGCCTATGCTCGGCACTGCTGGTCGTAGAACAGGGAGGGTTCCTAAACGTGCCAACACCTACTGTGACACGGAACCTCGGTTTTAACTGTCTCATCCGAAGGACAGGGACGGCCAACCTCGGAGTGGCGCTGACGCGGGTCGAACCCGGATCTTGCGATTCGCAGTCGAACATGCTAACCACTCGGCCACGGAGGCCCCTGCACACTACGGAAACATTTTGAATAAGAGTTAAAGAAGATAAACGTACATTTAATTCAGAACAAATTCCCAGTGGAGCCACATCTACCAAACAGCATAACATCATGTATAACATATTCGCACATTGATTCTATTTCATTATATTGTGTTTATTTTTGCTTTTTTCTTGTCATATAGAAAGCCACTGATTTGTATATTTTTTGTTGACTCGTTATATTGATTTTGTCCTGGATCGATCCATTCCTATTTATTTCATTTGAACTCGACTGCAGACTCGCCGCTTATGCGACACTTAGGACATGTATTTATACATTATCAACATTATTACACTTCATGAATATACAAAGTTGGCTAAATAAAGATCACATGTGTAAAATTTAACAATATTTTCTACCTCGTCCACCCTTCCGACAGAGCTTTAGTTGCTGCCTGAAAAAGAACAATATTAGCATACACAGACGAACAAAAGAAACATCAAATAAATAAAAATGGATAAATTAATGAAACATCATAAAGTGAACAACGTAAAATTTGATGAATGATGAACATTTCGTTTGTCTGCCATTTCGGCATATTGACACTCAATAGATCTCATTGCTACTTTATCATTATTTGTTTTCATCGATTAACTATACCAGAATCCATATTGGAATACCCTGCCCACTCCTGCAACATAACCCGATACGGAGGTCCTTTCTGCTTACTGATGTGATTTATTGTCCTCAAATGATGTCATCAACTATATTATTATTCTTTCTAAAGCCTAAGTAAGGGTAGTTTTATCCCCTTTATCGATGCATTACGGTGGTGTACCTGTCGGATCTTTTCATCCGGGAATCCTAGCCATCCACAAGACATTGTGTACGCCGGAAATCCTTTCAGGAGGAGTTCTTCCTCTGTTAAATGCAATAACAAGTTGTTTTAAAAACAGCCTTTGCTTTTGTTATGCTGTTATTTAACGTCCAACACAACATATGAATACGTCACCGACTGCTCATGCTCGGTACTTACGGTCACTGAGCAGCGAGATATTTTCAAAAGGTTATAAAGGATACACTCCTTTTTCAAGTCTTAAATATTTTAGAACAGAAATATAATTTTTCATAGATTATGGCCAATTGGCGTATAATTGTACTAAAAATAATTGAATACTTCTCTTAAAATAAAACCTTTTGAATCATAGGAAATGTATTTTAATACCGAATACCTTACCTCTTTGCTTCTTTCCTGTCTGCATTTTCTGCAAAATCTCTAGCATAAGAAATGAAAAAATCGCTATGGGTAACACTTTAAAATGAACCTCAAATGAACTACATTCACACGATTTTTTATAGCTGTGTACCTAGTTATTAACATATTTGACAGCTAAATGTTGATGGTCAATATGTAAGAATTTAGACAGTATCGCTCAGAATGTAAATGATACAAGATGGAGAATGATGGTGAAACTGCCAACAACCACACCGGCTAGGAAAGATAGTGCTTTAGCGGATTCACATGAAGTGCTAAATAGTTTTTATGATATGGAAATAAAAAACCAAACTTATCTCTGAAAATGGACAAGTTTTTCTACGTGTTTGATGTCAAAGACAATAATTTGAAGTGGAAAAATCACGTGACATGGAGGACAAGGTGCCAAGGGAAAAACCAAAACTTGATTTGCAAGTTGAATATACGAAGCAAGAACCCAAGAGACCGGCAAAATATCACTAATTGGGCGATAAATTTACGTTCATGTGTACACCCACCCGCTAAAACGTGAAATTACAATATCTGATGACATGACACAAAAGGAAAGTACAAATAATCCAAAGGAAGTTAATATACAAGTACCTTCATCTTTGGGACAATTAAATTTTCATTTGAAATTTACTGGTTTTATTTTTTATGTAATGTCTTTCCGCTTAATGTCTTATATTTGAAAGAATATTGGACACCTTAATGTAAAATAAAGGACGTGTACAGGTGCTACCTATCCATTCTGTAATATACTACACGGTACACAACAAACGATTAGGTCATAGTCATGGTAGTATTGTTTTAGAGGTCATTGTTATTACCGGAACTTTGAGACTCACCTAGAGCTTCTGTCTTTGTCAAAGCATCGGCCCTACAATGAAATGCGTCAATACTCAATAGATCTTACAATAAGTAACTTGAGTATAAATAGAGGCACTGTATAAGAACTCATGTTTTAATATATTTTTATATTTAAATATAATTCTATCAAATAACATTTTCTCCCACACTTGGCTGTGAAAGAAAATATTTACCCGTGAAAAGATAATTCTGTCTTTCCCTAGGGAAAAACAGTTCGCACGCCCTATTACATCACATATAGGAATTTAATGGCTTAGCCTTATACCAAGTTCCCTATGTACATGCATTCTAGTCATGTAAGTGCGGGAGAAAAAGAATCAGACATGGATGTGTTGAATGGAAAAGAAAATCTTAACCCCTGGGAAACCCTCAGATTGGATAAACATATTCTTACCACTCGGGAGCTGAGATTTCCCTGCGCATTCATCAAACTCATGAAAGATTCTATTAGACTGTAATTCAAAATTAATAACTTGTTGATGTTCCAGTGATAGCATTATATTATTTAGGCCTCATTCGTATTCGTAGATAACAAAACACATTCTTGTATGGGCAATTTAGTTAGAAAACCATCATATAAACATGTACAAATATCTGAAACATTCTCAACAACTTACAGGTATCTGAAATCAATGGTAGATATCAGCTTCTCTGGTTCCTGTCAAATACATGATGAATATTTATCAATTAATTTTTACATTTTTGATATAAAAAGAAACGATCTAATTTGAATAGAATGGTAACTTTAAGATTTGAACTTCAACTTGCCTTACTGATGTAGTCTATTGTATTGTTTTATCAATCGGGTCACGTGACATCTCACTTTATTGTCTACCAGAAGAATTGATTTGTTTAACATTGCCCACATACAACAAACGTAAATGAAATACACGGCTGTAAGATTTCCATCGATGTTTGAACACAAGAAATATTTTCATTGAAGCTCACAGGACAAAGAGGAAGAAATGTTTGTTTTAAATTTGTCCTAAATTTGCTGAAACTGTATTACAAAAGGATATATTAATTTTGAAAAAAGAAAATAAATACTACATTTGAGCAAAATATACATCATAATACTCAGCTGAGAGCTGTTGCGAGAATGAAAATTTTGATATTTCCTCGCTTTATTTCGGTTTCCAAAGTTCAGTGTTGACACAGGAAACTGGTTTCAAATGTACCCGAGTAGAGAAAGTTGATTTTAAACTTCTTCAATATAAAAAGAGAGTTTGAGGTAGAGGTGAAAATCACTCTGATTTAGGGCGCGATTCTCTACCAACATGGATGCAAAGAGGTTCCCGTACTTATAATCCAAACAACCATGAGACTGTGATGACGATCAATGTCATAATAGCCTGTCACAATATAAAGGGAGTCCGAATGTCAAATGTGACTTACCATGTCCACTAGTAGCTTCCACAGAGGCTGAAATACAAATTACAGAAATAAATATATAAAATGTATATCACAACATACCCCAATATTTGTTACTTATGTTTAACGTCCCACACAAGAATCTTTCACTTTTATGAAGGTGTCATCGCATGCCGGTGAAAAGCAACAAATTTGCCTATGCTTGGCACTTATGGCCGTAGAGCAGGAAGGGTTCTTTAACGTGCCAACAACTACTGTGACACGGGATCTCGATTTTTACTGTCTCATACGAAAGACAGGGACAGTCGACCACGACGTGGCTTGGACTAGGACCCCGGACCTCACGATTAGATGTCGAACACGCTAACCGCTACGTCACGCTCCGACAAATTGTATGGATCAATTGAAATCAGATACAAATGACCAGATATAAGAGCATTCATGAATTATAGTATATTTTTCAAAATCTCTTTTTGCAAAATGCATTAGTTTTCATGGACACTGATAACATTATGTAAACTACTGCTTCTCTGAACACTTATAAAATATCAACATGTGTATAATGTAACACTGACTTTCTCTTCTAATTTTGCCCACATATCCCATAATGCATTTATTACTGCTGCTGTAGCTAAGTGTGTTATCCCCTTTTCCGGTCCGAGCTGAAACAGATAAATAATTAGAAATTGATATATATGCTCCGATTAAAACATAATTATTTGTATATTACCAGACATAATTATAATATTTGATTCTGTCATTTAGTCATAAGCGGTAAGATATGAAGTAATGGAAAATTTTCGAAACTTCAAATGGGCATTTCTGATAGTTTATAATTTGCTCATGCATTTATACAAATACGATATAGGTAGAATAAAATTAAATGAAAACTGAACAGAAAAATATGAATTATACCCATCTTAGTTGGTCCTCGCTGACAAGAGATTGCCAGAACGTTCCAAAATCATCAAATATCTCGGATAATTTCTTGTCTTGAATAAACTTTCCTAGGGCTTCTATTGCACAGCAAACTGAAAACATAAGAAATGTATGTATATGTGTGTACTTTAATGTAATAAAAGCTACTTCGAGGAAGTGCACTCATCTGTTTATATCACGACTCAATGTCCAGATTTGTCTCAGCTACACCTTGTTTGGTTGTATTTTTGTTTATTGTCTCACTCAGGAATCTTTCACTTTTATAGAGAATAAAAATCACATATAACAATCACAATTATCAATCGCCAAGAGAATCAATAATAGAGGCAACTGATTTCGCGGCTCGAATTTGAACCCACCGCCTTACGATCATATGGCGGAGTCACGGACCCCCTGCCCCCTCAAAGACAATGTTCCAATATGCCTCCTGGAACAGAGCTGGGCGCCATAAAACCTGAGAATTTACTCGAGCCTGAGAATTTACTCATCTCGAGCTAATACTGAATTCCGATTGTTTGAAGAGCTGGAGTTAAGAAAATTCTCAAACTTAAGTCAATGCTTAGGTTTTACGGTGCCCGGTCCAAAAAATTGAAATCTTGGTGTCCCAAGTATTTTGAGTGGACGGATTTCTTATTGAAGAATAATTCGACAGTGCTCTAGGTAGGCCATATGTATTTGATACTATATGTACGTTAAATATCCCTATCTGTGTATAATCAAAATACTTGGTAGGTCAACAGGTATTTAGTGTGTATCAGATTAATAAGTTGATCTTTCTTGTTAAGAGTAGATAAAGTAATATAGATGTAAGACATTCATCGCTGTAATTCTCGGTATCTTTTTGACAATGTTTATACTATAAATGTACCTAAGATAGATTACGAAATCTGTAAATAAATAACCATCCATACCTATCTGTGTGCCTCTACCTTCTGTAAATGTGTGACCATGTCCTTCCGTAGCCAGGCAGTCAGTCTTTATTATCACATACGCACATGAAAAGTCAGGAGAAGGATGCTGTTGATTCAAAAACAAAGAAAACAATTCTCAATTCACATTCTCAAAGGCAATTGCTTACCAATGTCCTCTAAGGAACTGCTGCAAACGAGATATCTTCAGCACTGATTTACATTACTTAATTGCAATATACCTGTTTCAACATCTTTAATGCTAGGTTACTAGATCTATACAGAGAATGTCATACGAGAATTTAAAAATGTGAAAGTATGTGAGTATCAGAAATGCCCGATATAGAGTTATCGTTCGTCCTGCAGAAAGTATGCAAGTCCGAGGAATATAGGACAAGAAGTGAGGAAGTGAAATATGGTGTACCGGAGGAGTATACAAATCACTAAGACCGGTCATATGAGTCCACGAAACGTTTATAACTTTACGGCGTTTTTATTATCATTTTAACTTTACTTCATTTGAATAGATGAAAAGGGGGTATCTTTAAAACAAATTCTGCTACACAACTTTGAAATAGAATAAAAACTTCAAATTCATAGAACAGGTTTAACATTTATCGCAATTATTGTGATATTTAGACAGTGTGATGTATTCATAGAATTACATTTCTAAATACCATAATCGGCAGAAATATAAAGGTATTTTCTGTACAACATATCTAGCAATGGCACATTAAAATCTATTCAGGTATTTTCATGGGGGAGGGGGGGGGGGGGGGG
>JACSZP010027029.1:0-11763 GCA_016161895.1 Pinna nobilis
CCAGGGTTCATTCGGTGGAAAAGACAAAATTCATTGGTTAACAAATGATGTATCCTTAAGATGATTTCATTATAGAATACTAAATAGAATAATTGGTGGATATATCAAATTATCTTTAAAATTGTTATATTTACTTTAAATACATGCACTTTTTGCAATAGTCAACGGAAACAATAAATCATCTTGTATTTTGCAAGTCCAGTTACCTCTGAATTGTGGAAGAATGTTTTGGTTGGATTTATAGTTTAACAGATAAAGTAAGTGATTTTAATATTTTGATATACTTTTTGGAGAACATGGGGATAAAAATAGAACTCTAAATCTTATTTATTAAGTGAAAAGATATTTGTATAGTCAAAAATTGAAGAAGTATTTACCAACTCTTGCTTGAGTAATACAGTACATAAAATGCTATGTAAAAACTTATCAAAAGATTTGCAGAGAAAAACTTAAATCTAGATTTGTTTGATAAGTAATGCAGAAACTTCACTACTCTTCTAGATGATGACAAATCGCTTTTTTATTTAAGATTTATGTGATATACATGTTTACAGTTACAATGGAAGTATACGTTCATTGACTTGATCCATGTAGTATGAATGGGTGTATGGAAGGTATGAGACTTGTTTTTCATGTTTGTACATATAAATGTCTTTGTCTGAAAGGGGTGAAGAAGACGATACGAAGGGGCATTCTTAATTCAAAAAGTCAATGACAGACAAAACCGTGGCCAAAACAAAAAGGAGACAAAATTACACACAGAAATACACTTATAACTGAAAACAGAGTAACACAAACCACACTTATAACCGGGTTGAGTTCAGGTGCTCCGGAAGGGTTAGCAACTCCTGAAAATGAAATAGATGTATAAGTATTATTCAAAAGCAGCTGGATGAAAAGGTGAAGGTAACGAACAGTGATTGATCTCACAATTCCTCCAAGGAATACAGAATAGAGAGTCGGCAAATACAGACCCCTTTATAACCGGAGGTGGGATCGGGCACCAAGGAGGCACACCATGTCGACTTTTCATACCTGTAATAAGACCTACGTGTTGATCAGGTAAACGGAGTGATCCGTAGTCAAAATCTGTTTGTAAAGAACAGTCTAACAACCGGTATGAGACACGTCAGACAGTATTCGACCCAATGATAGGTCGTATCGGCACACCAGAGTATAATACTGACGGTAGAATTTATGAATTTATTAAGCTTACTTTACCCGAGACTGTTGGAACCCTTGCAACATCAAATTGTTTGTCAAGTTTCTGAGTATTATTATTATTATTATTATTATTATTATTATTACAGCCATCATCTTCATTTTTGTTGCTGTTATTATCATTGTTAGAAACTTTTTGATTAATAATTAAATTAGTAATTACCAGGTTGACCAGTATTTAAAATTCATATAAATCTAGGAAGAAAATGTCATGTTGTCACTTTTTGAATGTCTTATCTTTAAGACCTTACTATCAAAAGAATTCTTTGTTGATTGATGTACGAGTTTATCCTTGAGTTTAGAGACACTTATATGTCAGGAAGAGCCAGGTCATTCACAGTGTCACCTTTTTTATAAGACTTTTTTTCAACGTGTTTGGTCTAATGTTCTTCAGGCTATCATTATCAGTAAAAGTGATGGCGTCAGTTTGCTCTTGAAGCTAACTTCATTTTCATAATGGAATTTTACAGTTATGTAATCACAGGGAGTTGTTTAGATTATCATTAAAACCGAAAGGTCGTTCCGTTTCAATGTAAAGTTGAATATCGTGTTTTGTGGAGATTTTCTCGAATGAACAAAATCACTTAGAGACATGATGCTAAGGGTAATACTATGGCAAATCCATGAAATAAATTTTAAATGTTTATCAAGGTCATATCCAATTCGATTGATTTGGATGTTATGGGGGCTCATAGTTCCTGTTTTCCTCTGGAATTCAAATCGATTGCCATACATGATATTTCTTCCAAGAAAATAAGCTGTTATTTGAGTGTAACAAACGTGTAATTAAAGCTCCATAAATAGTAGACAATAGTTCAGAACACATAAATACACTCGATGAAAAAAAATTTTCATTTGAGTTGACATTTTCTTTTTCTTGTTGAAAATATATAAGTAAAAGACGATAAATTATGAAATCAAATTCTTAACCAAATCTTATTTCATCTTTGATAAAATTCAAAGAAATTTTTAATCTATAGATGACAAATATTTGAATAACTTTTGGAAAATATTATGGCAACGAACATTTTTTTCATTCATCAGATTTAACAAAAATACTTTCCTTTACAATTTAGTTACTAATGCGATTCTCAATGTACAAAACATGCAAATTCCTTATTTAAAACGAAACGAAACGAATTACTCAATCTGGAAAAACTAATCGAACAAAAAATTTTAAAAATCCCAATCACAACGAAACTGAATCCCAAAAAATGTGAGATCAGTTACACGGGATGAGTCAGCATACTCTTTTTGCTATCGACAATGTCACTTACAATTTTCCGTAATACTCAAATTATGTGAATTCCATAAAACGACAGAGTGATATCCAAAGTTTTGAATGGCCACACTTGATTTCAAACCAGAAAATGATCAATCGTACTGGATAACGAGATATCATAGTGCTTATTTAATTGGTCCAGTAACACGAAGTTGATTGCATTCAATTTTCTTCTATCTAAAATACGTTCGTCTCAAATTCGACCAAGGATACCTGTCACAAATTCTGAGCTTTGGTAAAAGATTATTCTTGAATTATGATATTTTTATTTGATATTAACTGAAACCGGATTGGAGTTACGTTTCAACACCATGATTAGTGACATCCTCTTTGTATTGAAAAACACTTAATAAGAGTAGTTTTCTATGACTTTCGACGAGGCTCGATTTTGGAAGCATTTGGTGACATCATAATCAAAACCAATAATTATAAGATGGTGATGGTGATATTTCATGATTTTACAAGAGGCAGAAAAAAGTGAAAGGGAATATCTTATAATTCGAATATAATATCTGGTTTGTTAAACCAAGTACCAAGTTTACCATTTGTAAATGAACCAAGTATAAAAACTACATTGTTTTGAAGGCAAGTATTTTACGATTCAAATATCATCCATATCATTGTGTAAGTTCTACTGTTTGAATGAAATGACTTCTGGGATGAAACCGAGCGATTCAAGATAAAATGCAAATGAAAAAGTACCTAGGGATATCCGAAAATGTAAGTCCTGATTGACATGGAAATTTTAGGAATAACAATATGGTCTCAACATGGAAGACAGCTGAAAATTACTAATGGGTTGGGCCCAGGTGCCCTGAAAGATTCAGTATCCCTTACTGGCATCCCATACCCGTCTCAAATGTTTGATGGAAACCCTACAAGTCAGAAAAATGTTGATGTCGGTTTAATGTCAAATGCTTCCTGTGGAAGATTTATACAGTCCGTGTTAAAATATTTGAATTTAAAACGTAAATGTTGTCATCAGATACATCCATAAACAAATCAGACATCTTGTGCAAAAAGTGTTTTAATATCACATGGAAATCATATAGAAAAAGGAAACATCTGAATGTTGACATTTATAACATTTACAACAGAGAAGTTCATATACATGACAATGAATGTGTGACAGTATTTGACATACTAAACTTTTTAATATGTATCAAAATGATTTAAAATCAACGTTGAAATATAGAGGTTAATAAATCCACTTTTTTCTGTAGATTTGCATACCTGCCTACTGTCTGCCTTTACAGACGTTTGTAGCACGTGAAATTATCTTAGGTCAACACACTTTACAAGAAGTTCAAAGTTCAAGTTATTCGTCTTAATTTGATTGATGATTCATTATTGAGCTTTGTGTAATTGGTATTCTTTTTCAAAGTTCTTCATTTCTTTTTTGCTATAACTTAAATAACTGTTTATATAACATATGCCTTCAACAGTTAATATTGATTCACGTGTATGAAGAATTATATATACAATTATATTGTATTTCGGAATGAACAACACGTGGTCTTTTTTCTCTTCACATGAGAGAGCGTTATCAGTTTCTGCGAATGGTAAACCTGATCCTTACATCATACACTGAAAAATGGCGATGTGAGATCCGTCCAGAAAAGAAATATGAAAACTATGATAAGGAAATCGACACAAATGTTTTGCAATGGTCAATGTTGATGCGAGTTCCTGTGATTAGATATGGTGGTTACAACGTTGTATTTCCGTTGCAAGACCTTTATAGCATTCAAATTCACATTTGAATTTATCCTCTCTCACCACTCTACTGTCACAAGTTCCTTTACAATTGGACAGCTGTTTGAGTGCACTGGAAACACAGGCTTGGAAGCTTGATTTTGCATATACCACTGTCCGGCATGAAATGATGTTCACTGAAGCAATCAGTATCACTATCATAGCTACGATACAATGTGACGTCATCTGCAATTAGATAGAGAAAATCAGTAAGCATCCGTCCTTTTGAAAGAGAGAGAAGATTTAACGAATGAAATTTTAATATATCGAGTTCGAAAGGAATGAACTATGCCAAAAAGAAGCAATGGTATAGTATAGCTATCTGTGCATAAGGATCTTTTTCTTATTACAAATGTCTTGCGCCTAATGTACCCCAATAAATGACATGTATTGACATTCCGATTCAAAATCCAGATACCCTAATATATTTGCGCCTTAAAAGTAAAAACCTATAGGTCGAAGCGGTGGAACGTAAAAGTTATCAAATCATCTTCTAGAAATATACATTTAATACAAATATTTATGTTGTTGTTGGTGCTAGTTGTGTTGATCGACACTTCATGCAAGATTTAGCATATTCGCTTTGTCATAATATAGCATCTAGTGTTAGAGTTGCCTCCTTTTGTTACATGTATTACATATTGCGCAACCCGGAAATACGGGTATATGGTACTGCATCTGTAATAAGATTATGGATCACACACGTGGTGTGTCGTACTATTCCACTGGACGTACAAGGATATATGTACCTCTATAACAACAAACATAGCTTTACACACCCATCCATATTTTTGCATATTTTCTCTTTTAAAAGTTTATAGTTTACTACGCCAAATATTGAACAAACTGCATACTCAAAGCTTTTGCCGATATATGCTCAGTGTTCTCATTGAGAAAATAATCATTCTAGCACACTTCACAATAGTTTATAGTATATGAATACCTTCGTTGGGGGGAATGTTAACCTTCTAATAGATCGCATATTCCTGCAAAAGTAGACTTCCAAGCACACTTTTTTCAATATATATAAAATATTTAATTTAGATACCAGTAAATATATATTACGCTATATGTTGCAATTGTATTCGATGTATTTCAGTGAAGCATTTATAAAGCAAATGATTTTTGTTGTATTGGGTCAAAAAGGTCCTACCTTGCTTAATATTCGAATTCCTTGGTACCTGAAAATAAAACAAATGTAGATTAATTCAATTTATATAAATTATGAATTCAGATTCTCTTGTGTTAGATCAGATTTTTTGTGTGTTTCGTGGATGATAATTTAGCTGTTACATTTTTCAAGTCTAAGATTTTAGATGTTCGGTAAAAGCAACTACCTTATTCTCTCAATTTTTTTCTTGTTTTTCTTTCTGATCAACCATTTCAACACTACAATATATGATCGACTAGTCAAAAAAGTAAAAAGCATAAATTGTTATACATGTATATCTTATCATCTTTCAAATGTATTTGCAGAAACATTCTTTATGAATGTTGTAAAGAAATATACAGTAGGGTACTTCTATACAGGCCAGTTATGGTTTTTAGAAACATTATCTTGGTATGTATACAGTTGAAAAAAAACAGGTCCTCTATTTCAATGGGTATCGTGTATTATTCTTGAGTTTATTTCTTAATAGCGTGACAATAATATAACAACAATATAATTGTATATTGGCATTTTATTTCACAAATCATTTCACTCATGTATGTACTGAAACTAAAAATACATTTCACTATTTTGAAAAAAAAACCTCTTTTTCTTTCTGTCAGTACAAAAAGATTATCAAAAATTATGAAAATTAAGAAAATCAATGATAATGGTGAGAATACTAATAATACCTGTTGTTATTATTGTAATTTTTATGTTCTTATTTTCATTATTTTTTTCATTATTTTTCATCATCATCCATATCATTATAATTACTATTATTGTAATTATTATAATCATTACTTTTGATATTTGTTTCATTACATATAACAGTCTGGTGGCCGCTGAGACATTGTGGTTAGCGTGCTCGACTTCTGATAATGAGGCCTCGGGGTTCGAGCCCAAGCGACGTCGCGGTTGTCTCTCCCTGTTTTGTCGAATGAGACAGTAAAACCGAGGTTCCATGTTAAAGTAAGTGTTGGCACGTTAAAGAGCTCTCCCTCTCTACGACCATAAGTGCCGAGCATACGTAAAATATGTTGCCTTTGTTATACATTGACGCCCATAGGTGAAATATTCTTTAGTGGGACGTTAACCAAAATACAGTCAATCAACAAATAACTTCGTAGTGCGTAACACTCACGATTGCTAATAAAGTAATATATTGTGTATATAAATAAATCTAGCGAACTACATTTTAGATAAAAGGATTTGATATGATTTACAATTAAACTGACAGTTTACATGCATATAAAGGATTCAAACTAATTCATGATGCACATTCGTGACTTTTCTCGTGCATATGTAAATTAAATGTCTGCTAATTATCCGTTGTGATAATTTTATCTGCAAATGAATGACCGATCAGTCAGAAGGCAGTCACACTGAATCTTTTAATTACTAGCGTTGTATATAGGGTTATTTGCGTCCTATGTTATTTCGCCCTGATGGTCTTGCAAACAGTTTCGCCCAAGCTCGTTACGATCCTATGCGATGAATCAATCAGTTTTAATTCGCCTAGTTCTGAATTCGCCCGATGGTGATGAGGCCTTAAAGAGAGAAAATAAAACGGGATCGAAAATTTCCCTGCATACAGTATTCAGGCTTAATATTGTCAAAGTGCAAATCCTGTTAAAAACGCCTAGCGTTAAAACTCTAAATTAAGTCACTTTATATTTTCGGTTTTACACGTCTTGTTGTGTTGATACTTGTTTGTGTTGTCTCTTTTTTGTTTGGCCATGATTTCGTCTGCCTTTGGATTTTTTAATTATTGATTCCCCTTCGGAATCTTCAACAGTCAACTTTTTTATGTTCATTAACACAAAATTACGAATTATATATTCAAAAGTTAATTGTTAATGTTGATCCTAGATCTTTACGTTATTTCAAAGTTGATATTTTTGTGTTTTGTGGCTCTTGAAGAAAAATGATTTTTCAAATAAATAAAAATAAAAACAATAAAAAAAAAACTCTTATCGAGAACAAAGCTAGTTTCTTCTCGTTAGGATTTTAATAAATGTAAATTAATGTTAACTAATTATCCACTGTGCTGATTTTATCTACAAGTGAATTACCGATCAGTCAGAAGGGCGTCACTCTGAATGTTAGTGATCTTTTACAGCGTAGTATTACTATAATATCAATGACTATATCTTGAACATCTCAATGCAACTATTTGCTATTTTTTCCGAGTAAAACGACGATACCTATCATCCTCACGTTTGAAGTCTTTCAGTGTTCTAGTGTTACACTTATACTTTACGAAATTAACTTTGCAAGAGAAATAACTCTTGATAACTTAAATTGAATTTACCAAAAAAATGTATATGTATATAAAACATCCTCAATACGGCAAATCTATCCGTATAAAACTGCCTTAGGTGTATTCTAAGGGGGGATATCTTATATAACAAATCTAATTGGAATACATTAGCACTAAACTAAGTAAAGCAGAAAACATTCAAAAGTTTAGAATTAAAGTCGAGCCTCGTACTTTACCTAAATATGTAATTGAGACTGTTTGTGGCTCTTAAATCATAATTCAAAATTTGAAACAAACTTACTTCACTTATAAGGAAGATTTTATTAAAAGAGGTCAAAGAGACATCTTCAATATTGAATGGGCCTCCCTAGAGAGAATCTTCACCACTATGTCATAACGTATATATACATTGTACTGTATCTGCATATTGGCCAAGCTTAGATGCAAGAGAGAACAGACGTTTTGTTTTTTGTGGTCTTTTTTTCTCTCTCTTTTCCTTCATCGATTGATCTATTTTAAAAATTTACAAGAGTTAAAAAAGCCAAGTACATTCCCTGGCTTCTTACTTAACAGTAAATAACCCTGTATGAGGTGAACTGTGGTGTATGTATTAATGTTATTGTTTTGTAAGAAATGTTATTTTTGTGACCAATAATTTTTTTTAAAAATAATAATAATAATTCAAAGAAAAAGAGATTATATTCAAGAAGAAACAATGCTCATTCCTTATCATACGAATTTTTGATTGATCAATTCATCCTTACAGTAATATCATATGCGTGGTATTTTTTAATTATTCATGAGTTATAATAAAGACTGGTAAAATTCACTATCAAAGGATTATCTAAAGGTTAAAGTGAGTCTCTATGAAATAACTTGTTAGACATATGATTTATGTAAAATGTCGATGACGGGGTTTTTAAAGGTCCCGTCAAACTTGCTTACAACGTGTACTTCTAATGCCAAGCGACTAGAAATTTAAAAATCACAACCTACATTTGAACTCCACACACCTTAACAAGAGGATCATAAAATGTATATCTTCTATTCTTCTGTAAGCTCGTATTTTATTACTTATTTCTGTATTGTATCGAAATTGATAATGAATTTCTAATTTTTGTTTAATTTGTAAACTGAGTCAAAGAAAATAGTGTTTTCTAATTTTCAGTCTCAAGCTTTAGTATTGTTAAACACAGATATTTCTTCAGGGATACTAAAATGCTTATTTTTTAAAAAAAATTTATCAGTTGTTTTAAACAAGATCAGCAAAATCATGAATTACAGAATGGAATGAGAATTGGTTAGATAGAAGTTTAGGTTCACTATAATGCTTTACTTGTCTATTTATTAATCAGAACGTTTGAAATGCAGACATTTTGATCATAATCATTCATACTGGAATTTTTTCCTGTAATGCAATCAAACTTCAAAGATCGTAATCGATCATCGATATCTAGTCTTATAATCTTATCTTCAAAACAGAGCACCTCTCTGTCTATGCTGGTTTGCGGAAAGAGAATGCATTAATAAAGAGGTCCCTTATGTACTATAAAAGTGTGTAATGGGTATGTGTAAGATCAGCAAAGTCGTGTGTTATGTAATGAAATGAGATTTGTTTAGATAACTCTTTGGATTACTTTTACGATGCGTTCTTTTGAAAATGGAATTTTTCTTTTCATATCCTGATTTTTTTTTTTTTTTTGTAATTATATCAATATACTCCATGGTTCAATAGAAATGAAATAATTCCTTTCGCTGTTACGGCACGTGAATCATGTCAGACATACTATTTCCAATGGCATTCATACTAAAAAGTCACATATGTAATTACTTAAAAGTTGCATCAAGTTTACGATTCAAAGCTACCTAGAATGAAGTCTTTATAAATGATCAAAAGTTATGCAGGTAGATACCACTATGACTTAATCAAAATGAAGAGTTAACTGTACAGTACATGCATAACAAAAGGGTAGTTCAGTTTTCATTGAAAGAATATTCTAACCTCAAAAAGTGAAAGCTCGAAGTTACTAAAAAAATCTCAACCTGAAAATTTGATAATCTAATCTAAAAGGGTTGTTCTATATGCAATGTGTATTGTTCCACAGCGCTATAACGCTTTGCACGATTTCGTCTATGATGATACGCTTAAAAAGTTTTTAACGTGGCCTTTCCAACTGTATAAACATGAGCCTTCAACTCTACATGATTTTAAACTTACAGACATTGTAATAGAGCTAGGCGTTGACCACAGTTGTGAAAATGATTGGGAAGCTAGTTGAGAATATTGAAGAAATTGGAGTATATAAATATAAAAGTTCAAACAAAACTCGGTTATTTGGTACTGCAGAATTTTACTTAATTATAGAGTTGGCCGTCCCTGTCTTTCGGATGAGACAGTAAAAATCGAGGTCCCGTGTCACAGTAGGTGTTGGCACGTTAAAGAACCCTCCCTGTTCTACGGCCAGCAGTGCCGAACACAGGCAAAATTTGTCGCCCTTCACCTGCACACGGTGACGTCTCCATACAAGTGAAATATTCTTGAGTGGGACGTTAAACAACAACGACAAACTTTATCAGGAAAATGACGGGTCTATAAGGTATCTTATGAGACAGTTCCTATGTGGAGAAAAAAAATTAACGGGCAAAGAGTCCGTCAAAGATGCATCAAAATCTGGCCGACCTGTGAATGTAACAGGAAAGGCAAATGCCTCAAAAGTCAGGGAAACACTTGAAAGTGATGGCAGATGCACAATTCGTAATATTTACAAAACTATTGGCATATTGCTATTGCGGGTGTATTTATTTTGAAGCGTATTTTGAAAGTACAAAAGATTTCTGCCAGATTGTTGCCGCATACATTGACAGATGACCAAAACGGGTACGAGTACAAACAGCTAAGCAATTGCTCAAGATGTTTCCCAAATGTAGTCAGAGACAATGTACACACGTTGTTACTGGTGACGAACTATAGGTTCACTATCTCGAACGAGTCAGAAAAATTGGAAACAAAATATGGCAAACTAAACGCGGTGGAAAGCCTGTAGTTGCCAAAAGAACCATAAGCACAAAGAAGGTTCTTTATTGCACATTCTTCTCATGTGATAGTATAGCCGTATAGATTCGGGTGCCGAAGGGCAAAAGTGTAACAAGTCAGAATTGCCGAGATGTTATACTTAAAAATCTCAAGGAATATTATCATAAACGACGCTCTATGTCAGTATTTATGCATGTTCGTCTACTTCATGATAATGCTCCATCTCAGACATCTGAGTTTGTAAAGCAGAGTTTCTGAAGATGGAGAAGGTTACCGTCGCCCAACACCCACCGTACATTTCATATCTAGGCCCATGCGACGTTTTACTTTTTCCAAAACTTATACTTTTTTTAACTGATCGTCGTTCCAAGTCCGGACAAGCCCAAACCATATGTCAGTGCCTCAAAGGTCTGCCTGAATCAGAGTACCGTGACGCAGTTCAGAAATGGATTCAGAGACTAAAATTTTGTATTTCATACAATGGAGAATACTTTGGAGGGATGCACTCTTCATTTCACTTTTTGAGTCGAATGCTCTTATAATTTCGTTCAATACACATTACATATAGCAAAACATTCGTATTTCTCAATGTATGAGTTGAATGCAGGTTAGATAACCTGATAATGAATTTCATAATCTTTATTTGCAGTGCGTAGTTCAGGTATTTGAAAGCACTGAGCTTCTCTATAGTATGTTAGTAATCTTCTCTGAACAATCATTCAGTGAGAAAATGCTCAACTCATTTTTCAATTTAAAATTATGCAGCATTGTATTTTATGGATATAATGATCCTTTTTATATTGATCAAAAAAGGCATTTTGACTATTAAACTATAGCAGCTGATTCTTTAAACAAGTCGGGAACGTCCAACCCAAATTAACTCATTGATTCCCTTTTCTAACTAAAATAACCTTGTTTTGTTTGTTTTGTTTTGTTGTTGTTTAACGTCCCACTCAAGAATATTTCACTCATATGGAGACGTCACCGTGTGCCGGTGAAGGGCTACAAATTTTGCCTATGCTCGGCACTGCTGGCCGTAGAGCAGGGAGGGTTCTTTA